>CM074969.1:10603146-10644887 GCA_037577455.1 Pangasius macronema
CACTGGAACTAAGGGGCCAAGCCCAACCCCTGAAAAACAACCCCACACCATAATCCCTCCTCCACCAAACTTTACACTCAGCACAATGCAGTCAGGCAAGTACCGTTCTCCTGGCAACGTCCAAACCCAGACTCATCCATCAGATTGCCAGACAGAGAAGCGTATGAAGTGAATGAAGTGGTATACTTGTATGTTTATGGGTACGTATATGTGTATATGTGTGTGAGGGTGTGTTCTGCTTCCACACAGAAAGGGAAATACACGCCTCTCACATGTTTCTCACTCACTTAAAATGTATCTCAAGTAGAAAAGTTCCTACTTGCCGCACATATCTGTTGTTTATCTGTTGAAAGAAATGCCTGAAACAGTACAAACTGTGCTGACTCAAGTGTGGCTCAAGTGTGGAAGAATTACAAAATATTGTTATAGCAGACTATTCAAAACATCATTTTTTTTAAATAGCATTATTAGCATTTTTAGTGCTGTGTTTCTGCTCCTAAGATTAATGGGTTAAGCATCTAGAAGATGTTATAAAAAAAAAAAAAAAACTTAAAAAGGACCTAAACTGATTAAGTGGCGCTGTGTTTTTACATATAAACAACTGTAATGCCTTCCAGCAACAGCTTTAGACATTAGTTTCTGCAGGACCAAATGATCAATTATGAATCTTCGGCCACGTCTACACTAATACAGGATAAATTTTTTGAGTGTTTTGGCCTTAAAAGCAGTGCATAAAATATCAATGAGCATGAAAAATCTTTTGTTATGAGAACAGTGTTTTTAAGTGTATTCATATTAGTGTGAATGTCTGTTTCCAGACCTTATTCAAATTCTATTTGTAAATGGGAAAACAAATGTGTATTTGCAATTGCATTTTTCTTGAGTGTATAATTTGAGACATAATTCAAATTAAATTGCAAAACCTGTATTTAAATTTGCATGTCCTTGCACAGCAAACAGTGGCTATACAATGGCTGCCAAAATTAAAATGCAAATTTAAGTTCATTAGATATTTAATTTTCAATGTAAATTGAAAATGAAATAGACATTGAAAATACTACATATTACATTTTTATTAAATTTAGTAAAAATGTGCTATTTGTGTTTGTTCAGATTTGTGGATTACACAACTGCAAAAAAGAGAGACTTGATGCATCATGAAATTGACTCTACATTGCCTTTGCTCTTCAATGGAGAAGCTACTAGCATTTCAAGTTTAAGAATATTATATTCTGTACACAAACAAAACACACAAAATTCACACACTCAGAGACATTTGCATGCATGATTCTCCATAAGAGATCGTAAAACTAGTGAATTTCCCTAGTGAAGTTCATCCACAGCCCTCTTTGACGTATAGTTATGTGGAGGGTCTAGCATTTTCTTTTTAAAAAAGTAACATTTATCTGTTATTGTCATTATTCATTGGTCACTGAATATTGCAGCATTAAAATGCCATGTAGGGATTACTGCACTGATATTTCACACTAGTGTAAACCAGTACCATGGTCCTATTTACTGGCTGAGAAATCAGTGAAATTTTGAAAAACATGGCAGACAGAATGGACACAAAGAATGCTCTAACTTAGAAAGAATGTTTTTGTAAGGTAGTATTTTTAAGTACATGATAATATTAAACCTGTGATAAAGGTTATTGGCATTTGAAAATTTATTACACACAGATGTCAAGTCAGAAGTTTTTAGGTGCTGTCTTTCACTGAACTAATTGAATTTCTGTTGTAGAGTGTACTGTAGACTTCTGATGAGTGAAAGTGCTGTGCTGTTCGTTATAGAGGTCGCTGGATCATTTCAGAAGTGCTGACTGTGCCCTTCAGTGCCTGCGCTCACTATAATATTGAGGTCAAGGAGGCTGATACCGACATCTATAATGTTCTGTTTCAGAATGCAGAGGCTAGGCTTCTGCAGAGTGTTGCTGTTAATGAATTAATCTCCGGTATATGATAATCCTTGTTAGTTACAGTGATGGAGGAGTGGCCCCTGTACCTGTCAGATTTCGTGAAAGAGGTGTGCTTCCTCAAAGCTTAAATGTTTGCCTATTTTACCCTCTCAGTTTGCTGGTCCAAAGGTTCTTGTCCAGATCTCCATGCAGCAGTGTTAAGACAGTGTTAAGAGGCGGGTTACTTACACAAGCCTAACCTTGTGAAACTCATCCACCCCCGCAGCCTTGCCGCTATGAAGGTTTGTAAACTCATCCACAGAAATGGACACCAAAGCACCAGAGATGTCTGGCACTGACTGCTGAAGGAATGGCATGTCCACTGGGTTATGGAGTTCCCCCAAGTGATCTTTTCATCATTCAACAATATCCCCAGCAGAGTTCAACACTTCTCTGCACATGCTTAACAGAGCATATGCATGGTCTCATCTTCCCCTTCTGAGGCGCTAAATGAGTTGTCAGTCAATCTTGAGGCCTTTCCATGGCCTCTCCTCATGCCTGAGCCTTCACTTCTGCAACTCCTCTTGCTGCAACCCTTCAGGCTGTCCTATACATCTCAACTGAATCAGTAGAGCTCTCGGGGGGAAAATTACTTTGAGAGACTGTTTCTTCAACTTGATGTCTTCCCTGACCGCTGGTGTGCACGAGCACATGCTAGGGTCACCACCATGCACTGAAAGCCCACAGCTTTTTGCAGCTGCCTCTGTGACTGAGGAATTTCTGTCACCAAAACTTTTGTCAGACTCTCTCAAGAAACCAGAACCAGATCCCTTGGATTTACCAGGTAATTCTGTATGGCACCCTCAAATAGTCCAACAAGTGCGTGTCCAAAACAAATGGCCTGAAGTCTGATGATACAGTCACAAAATTTTATCATTGACCTATGGCCCAAGTTGCTCTGGGACCTAGTACACTTTGAGTAATGTTGTGTTTAAACAGAGTGTTTGTTATTGCCAAAATGTGGCTTGCAAAGAAGTCTGCTCGGGTTTAGATCTTGGAGGCCATTTTTCCTAATCACGCTCCTCCAAATATCTGTCATTCCCAGCAGTCCCCAAGTAGCACTATAGAGTCAGCTTTACCTACTCTAAACTGCTATTTGGTGCATAACCACAAAGAAGTGTCATCATTTTCCTTCCTGAGAATCACATAGTGGAAACCCTCTTGTCCACTGGGAAAACCTCCACGTGAGAGCCAGGGACAAGTGAGTGTCTTCACACGCCAGTCCAGTCTCCTGTGGGAACTTCGGGGTAGGAGAGAACATGCAATTAAGAAGTTTGGAACTGGAGCCATACTGTGTGTGGATGTAAGGCCCGGCTATATCAAGTTGATATACCTTTCCTCAGACACTAACGTAGGCTCTTTGCTATCCAACTAGCATTTCCCTTGACACCCAGCCTTGCAGGTGGCGAGCTCAGAAGATGGCTCCATATCACCATTTCAGGGTACATTTAATCTTTTTTTCTGCTTTTGATAGGGGTCTTTAGGATCGCCCTTTATCTGACCCTTCCCCGCAGATCTGTTCACCAAGGGTGGCTTTACCGGGGGCGATAGTGAAGTTACATAAGTTCCTTCACTACCATGAAAGGATCAATATCAAATCATAATATCACAACATATTGCATCAACTAAATTAAAACAATTTTATATGTTGAAATGTAAGGACATATACACAACAAAGTAAAATGAGTTTTTCTCACTTCCAACATTTACTAGATACATTTAAATATAAGAGTCAGATAAATTACTTAGGCAAAGTACAGATATATTGTTTATGCTAGGTAAAATGCATGTTAAAAGAATTAATTGATTTATTCATTTAGGTAGGACTCATTTGAATATATCTAGGCATACATTACTACATTACTCATTCACAGTTTTCCATATTACCAGCTTAGATAGTCACTGTTAAGCGTGTGTTCATATGATTGGTCAGATCAGGTAGACAGGAGTACATTAGCATTTAAATGAGCTAACTTATTTTCGCCGAGTTCTGTTATTATCATTTGCTCATGTGTAAGTCCATCCTTGGCAGGCAGATGTGTTGTGTTGGAATGAGATGAAATGAATCCATTTAACAGGATGTTTCTGCCTTCGTTATCCACTAGATCATTGCTTTCACTAAGCAGTGGTGGCAGAGGTGAAGCAGGAACACTTCTCCATGTCACAATTACTTTCCTATCTCGTCTCAGTCTTAATGGTTAAAGATCCGTCTACTCTTCCGCCACTATACAGGAGATCCACATTCCCAGAAGTGTGTGGGTTATTACTTAATTCACATCATGATTTAGGGTTATTTTAGAAGCAGAAGGTGAGACTGGCTGCTGGTGGTTCATTAAAAGAGCAGACACTATGAAGCCTTTTACAACAAATTCAGTTGAGCTCAGATGCATCGCTCACGTTGTGAGCCCGTTTCTCAACAGTGTTGTACAGTGTTATTAAACTTTCTGGTTAACAGAATTATTATATTGTGAATTTCACAGGGTGAAGCAATTTTTTTCTTTTCTTTAACTTTTAGACATATAGCAATAATAATATAGATAATAATATTATTATTATTATTAATAATAATAATAATAATAATAATAGCAAATTAGATAAAATTCTATAAAGGTTTTATTTCTTTTATTAAAAAAATCTCACAAAAACATATTTTTAATTTACATTTTTCTTTTAATTTAAATGACCAGAATACTAATAATTACCCAATATAATTCAACCTGCACAGCTCAGCAGCTATGCTCTAGAGCAGTCTTATCTACGCTTGGTACAATAAATGTGGTATTAATGTGGGATATCACGTCGCCCCATATGTTTAAAAGTTCAATCATGATCATTTGTGGCTATTACTTGTTTTATGCTATGATTTGCATTAAGTAAATCAATAAATGAAACAAAAAATATATATTTTTAAGTCAGCAGTAACCGAGGTTTTATCGTCACTGGGGGCTGTTACCCTGTTAGCTCTGTTAACCATCACTGGGCTCAAGCCTAACTGATGATACTGTCAGTGTGTTTAATATTACTGGATATTATACAACCAATTATTGGCATTTTTCTGTTTGAGTGAGCTCAGCATGATGACCTAGTGATGTCATGCAGGTCTTTTCCTGGCATTTCTGTAACCAGATTCCAATCCACAGTGTTCCAGTAATGGTGGGTCTTCCTGCATGCTGAATCACCTGATGAGATCTTGATGCATATCTTGTTTCATTATAATTGTGGTGTAATACCTGTATATAGAGCAAGGAATGTGAAAAAAAAAATCATTGCAAGATATATTTTGATTAAATACCTTAATAACAATGAGGACAAATTCAATTACAAGCCTGCTTTGTTTTGTTTTTACCTGTGGTGATTCATGGCATACACATTTGTTTTAATTTTAATAAGACATTAATTTGAAATGAAACATTTAATTTGCACATTAAACAGTAAATCATCTGCATTTCATTCAACAATTTTAATCATAAAGGCANAGGTTTAATGATATACAGGCACATGATTAGTGACAAAGCAGTGAAACGACGCGTATCACAGTACTGTGAGTCGAGGAAAACTTGCAATAGCAATGCAAGTATTACACATAACCATGTGCAACATGACTCGCAGATCATTTCAGCAGATCAGATAGATTTTCAGAAATGAATCATCATCGTGCATTAGGTTATGATGCTGCGGTAAGTGTGGCCTTGTTTGGTGTCTTTGTTTTGCTCTGCAGGTTTCGCTAGACCTGTTGTTTATCTCCAGCCTCTTTATGCCTCTGTTAGGTCATTATTAGAACTCAAGCACTCAGGCTATTCACTGGGCTCCATCATTAGCAGCCCTGTTCCTGTGACTGTGTGTACCATTAGCATACAGATGAGGCAGGGGGACTCACACACCACTCATCCATTGTCCTGAAATCAGCATTCAGAGCAAGACTAACGAAGACTCAGATGTACATTACCAAAGAAATCAGCTCAGACACCAAAAATGGCTTAATTTGCGTTTGACATTTTTGTCTCAACATCTTTATAATTAATGCTGCTTCAATTAAGCATTTTAAACAAATGATATTGCCATCAGGGTGGCATGGTGGTGTGGTTTGCTCAGGTTACCGTCTCTATGGCGTTTCTCTGCATGTTATCCCTGCAAGCACATTCTGCATCAGTTATTTTCACATGGCATAGCAAATATAGCCAGTTATGTTCTTACTTAGATTGCGTGTAGTAGGAGTATAAGGATTCACAGATGTATGGGGCAACATTTCGGAGGTGGTGGTGACTGAATAGATCCAGGCTTCTCTGAAATGGTAAAGTTCAATACCAGGGAAGGATGTGTGGCCTCTGTGGCTGTCAGTCTCTGCTGGCTTGGACCCCTGGCCACGGATGACTGTAGCTCCAGATAATAGGGTGAACGCTGTTCTGTTGCTCCACTCAAGTCCCACAGATCAGACTGTTTATCATGTATTGAGCTACACTGTATAACCTCTGAAGAAGACACACACACCGATAGTAACAAGACAATTTTCTTGTTTTCATTTGCTTTAGCTTATATTTTGCCAAATTGAACTTAACAACTTCCTCTAACACATTCATATTTTGTTTTTGCATGTCTGTGTTCACCAGAGCTTATGGCTTCTCTGTGACATCTCGTAGTTTATAGCTGCTGTTCCACATTGAGGCAGTGAGTCCTAAATGCAGGAGATTATGCAGGTTTATTCTGGTACTTTTTCAGTCTAGTGTCCTCTTTACATAAATGCTAAAGGATCATTAAAAACCAGTAATGCTACAGTGCGGCAGTGCTGCCGACTCAAAGGAAGAGAAGAAAAGTGGAATTTGGTTTCAGGGTATGTCCGAAATAGGGAGCCTTAGGAGACAGCTGACTTTATCTCTCCTCCAGTCAGAATACAAAGGATGTCAATAGAAAGCATGATGATAAGAATACTGTTGAGTATTGTGGGATATCGCATGTGATGCATGCCTAATTTGAAGTGTTTTAAATTTGAGTTAGCTAGTCAACTAATTATCTAGTCAGCAAAATTTGTGTTAACGTCAAATTGACAGTTATCCAAAAAACATATGCTTATACTCAGTCTGGTGCAATGAGTAGAGTAAGAGGAGAAATGTGATCTGAATTTTAACCATTTTCACTTCTTTCTTCCTTTGATCTCTCCTCTCTCCCATCTTCTCCCATCTTCTCTTCTCTCTACTCTTTTCTCTCCTCTTTTGATTGAGCTTGATGAGGTTTGTGTGTGTATGTGGATATGTGTGTGTTTGTGTATGCATGTCTCTGACAAAATCCAAATCTCTGCTGCCTTCAAATAAATCCAATTTGGTTTTGTATCTTCGAGAAACCTGAGAGAAAGAGTGTCCAGCAGAGCCTAGGCACTTTGCTTTAAGCCCTGTCTTGATGTAAAGTGCTGCTTTGTTGTCTGTATGAATAGTGTCCATGCCCTTTGAGCTCTTGAGGCTCAGCATGACTGACATTTACATTGAATATTTAAGCTTCCGGATTAAAAAGTGTGTGAGGTTAAAAGAAAATGCATCAAGCAATTGCCTGGTATTTTTTTTTTATTACAAACCCACTTCATCTTTGAGAATCTGTGCATAAAGAAACATTTTGCTATTGCATCACAAGTGCTTTTCTTAGTAAGCCTATGAAATGACGCTATCTGATTGTGTTGGGATGAAGTGTCAAGTATAAATATGTGTTCATCATAGACAAGTAGTACCATCTTAGTATCTCGAGTTGGTACAGATTAACCTGACTGAGTATAAGTCTGGCTCTCCTCATGACAGTGATATCATCTTTGCTTATTTAATGGCTTGGTATTTTATTACAGAAATAAAATAAAAACGATTTATTTGTGGTAATTCCACATATTGCTGAATGTCTTACAATCATGGATTTGTGAATAAATGAGACAGGCCTCTGTTTGATATGCAGATGTAATTGCTTTAATTACATCTCTGACATCAGGAGCTGCTGTAAAGAAATCTGCCCCCGGAGTTTTCCTTTCCATTCCTTCTGCTTCCTGAAAGCGTTATACGCAGTGCACTATAACACGTGAAGTGTTCAGGATGAGTCTTGTGATTGCTTTTGATGTTTTGTCTGGATCGACTTGAATGCAGTGAGGGGGTGTTCCCTTGGGTCAAGTGTACGTTGACAGAAGAAATAACAGTGTGTGGAGTGTGTGAGAAGGCTGAGGTGAGACGCTTTTCCCGGCACGGGCTCTTTGTTTCTTAGGGTGGCACCTCCTGAATTCTGATGAGCATATTAAAAGAAGTCATTTAAAGTTGAGAGATAATGACTTGAAAATAAGAACGGGAGCTGCCGTGTCAGCGGTGAATATTGTGCAGCTTATTTGTCACCACTGGTTTAGCTCTAATCTAATTCTGTAACCTCTTTAATGGAGGGCCTTTAACCTCAGCACCTGACTCTGACTGGCCTTCATCTCTACACTGCCTCATCTGTCTAATACATGAGCTACATTATTGTTCATTACATTTCATTCAATAAGAACATGAGTGCACATAAAAAGGTCAGATCTTTATTGTGTGGGAAGATCAGCATTCAGATTCTCATGTCTGCGCTTCAAGATATATTTTATCATGGTCTACATTTGTATCTTAACATTATGTTTGAAAGTGATATGCTAAATATCATAATACATTAGTACATGCTTTTATTAGCTCTAGTTTGCTAGTCTGGTTTTTGGGATAAAGCATCATTTGTTCTAGTGTGTCTCATTAGGTATACACTGATCAGTGGTTATATGATATGTTGTGTTATTCAACACACACAGTATTATCACTGTGAACACTTCACAGTACCATTGCATTCAGCTGCACAATGGCTGCTCAGAGGCAGAGTAGACAAGCCAGTGTTTGTGGTCCTGAGATAAAGTCTGCCTCATTCAGAAGACACGAGATCAGCTTTCTTCTGAGCATCTGTAAATTTAAAGGAGCATCAGATTTGTCCTTCCCAGACAAGGCAATAACATAATTTTGTTCCATGACATACATGGTGGAGAGAACTGTAACTAGGGAATAGTTTAAGGTTTTATTTTATATTGTGATATAATTGTAAACTGTGTTAAAAGGTTAGAAGATTATAATTATATGAATAATTAATATCGGTCTAGTCTGAGTGATTCATCCACTGTGTACCAACTTGACCAGTCACAGCATGTTTCTTACCCTTGTGCCTAGAGTAATTTCCTGCCAGGCATCTTCAGTACGTGTGTGAAATGTAGAGCAGAATGCAATGTTCAATAAGGGACAACCAGCGGCCTCCTAACCAGCGAGAGAGAGAGAGAGAGAGAGAGAGGGAGAGAGAGAGAGAGAGAGAGAGAGAGTAAAATATCAGAGAAAGACTCTGTGAAAGCTTTTAAAATGAAAGGTGTTTTTATGAAGGAAGCCTGGAGCAGGAGAGATTGATGGGAATAGATTTCCTCTCTCCAGCAATGCCTGCTTGGCTGGACACCTGGCACCAAATCAGCTTCAGTGAACGATGACTGCAAGACCGCAGCCGGGGGAAAAGAGAGAGAGAGGGAGGGAGGGTATTGGAGGACAGTAGCAGAGGGAGAAATAGAAAGCACAGAAAGCAGAAATATCAAATTCCATGTAAGCTACAAATTAAATTGTCCTACAAAAAAAGATGTGAAATATACCGCATTTCTCTTGGATCCATAGCATGTATGAAAAAGTTCATATCCAGCAAAGCTATCAGTTCCAGGCACATGCTGACAAATAGTTATATGATATATTGCAGAATTTAAAATGTATGACTTTATCATGGACAATTAAAAGTAACAGCATTGTCCCTGCATTCCATGCCTATTTTGATTAACCCTTTAAGGACAAAGCCTAAAAGTGGCCACCTGGACACACCTTGTTTTATTCTGGTCCCATCAGGCATCTGTCCCTTATCACATGACAGCTACCAGCCAGGGAGGACGAAGGCTATCACATGCTCCCTCTGAGACACATGAAGAGAGCCAACTGCATCTTTTCAAACTGCTGCTCATGAAACATCAGGGGGTGGGTAACACACTGGGAGGAGAGTGCTATCCACCCACTTCCGCATATATGAACTCAAAGATGCTTATTATTGGCTAGGCTAATTGAGAGGGGAGAGAGAGCAATGGATGGCTGTAGCATCATCAGGATCTCTGGATGATAGGGTGAGTGCTTTTCTGTTGTGCCACTCGGAAGCCCCACACCTTGTTTTAAAGAGTTTGGTTATTTAGTAGGGGTTTAAACCTCAGGCTTCCACACGATATGATTTAATTCATAAGGCAATGATTTGATATTTGATAATACCACTGAATGATATAATTCAGTTTAGCAGCCTCCGATCGAAATGTGACCGACTTTGTTCAGAATCTGGGGTAGGTATATTATTAATTAAGGAATGATAATGATGACATAGAGAAGGACTATTTTAAGTATTAGTTACACACAAATCACCTTACTGCCCTATTTACATATCAGTTGAAAAATATTTGTTTTATACACCAGTTGTATGACAATAATAATATATTTGTAATCAATTAGAATTGATAATAATCAATTTATGATTTTTGCCTGAATTCATTTTATTGGATGTCTTTTAAAACCGACACATCATGATTGAACATTTCAAAAGCGATACATGATAATTGGACTGGGGACCCTTGAGTTGTGATGTGGCAATGCTACCTGCATGCACCACCATGCCCAGTCTTATTTATATCTAAAGATTGCCAGAAGCTAACACACTAGCTTTTTGTAATACAAGATATAATACAGTCGCTTGAACAGCACTCGAGAAGTGACAAAGTATGAAGAAGCTGAATTCTAAATGAGATGCTGCAGAGTTTCATTATTAATTGATGTAGTGTTTTTAATAAAATTATTATTATTGTGAGTAAACAAAGGCAGAAGAAATAACCATTAATTAATAGCAGTTATTGTTCATATATCAGGGAGGCTGAAAGAGGAGAGATGAGTGGGTGAGGGAGAGAATGAATGAGAAAAAAGCAGGAAAATGAAAGTAGCAGAGTGAGAAGCACAAACTGGGGGAAGCAGATGAAAGAGAAAGGAAGTGGGTGGCAGTGGGAGAAAGGATAGGCAGGAAAAGATTGGTAGATTACTGGAGAGCAGGGGTAGTCATCCATGAACGTGGCCTTTGAGTCTTTGACAGAGCCATCATCACTCATCCGTAGCACATGTTCTGCATTTTTATGCACTCTCTCTGTGTGTATGTACATTTCAGGGTTTGGATGTAAAGCCTTTACATGACTTTCTTTCTTTCTATATTAATGGCAACTCCATCATATACAAAGGCCACTGGGTCACACAGATGACTGATGAAGTCATCACTAGCCTTTCCAACGAAGCAGTCGATTGTAAATACAATATTTACAACCTGTGTGGTCTAAAATGCATTCCCAATATACCACACAGTCTGCATTTTGTATTATGTTGTACATTTTGTGTTCTTTGGAACAAGGTCATGGTTTTGTTACAGGAATGTTACGCATTTTTCTATTGATCTTATATGTCGATAAATTCATTCAATGCTTTTTCATTACATATATCATATGTTTTATGAAATGTTCCTAATTACAATCAAAATATTCATTTGTAAAAAGCAAACAGGAGTTCAGAGCAGCACACAACAAACATATAATGTACATATAACATGACTATACAACATCATCCCTTATAGGGAAGTCATTTCCAGAGTTCACTATGATGTCTAAACTGATTTTTAAACAGTCCAGGATTGTGTGTAGATAAATAATCTGCTTACAAACACGCTTGTATTTCAGCACCATAGACAGCTCTGTACTTCATGTTGCATACCGCTGTATGTACTGTAAAACTGAACACATCTCATATCTGCTGCCTATTGCTGAGTTAAATGATTAAAGCACATGAGATGAAGGAATGCAAATGAGATGTGAATGTTTTCCTGTAGAGTGAGTGTCACTGCTGTAGTGTGAGAGGATGTTGCACAGTGTGTGTGAGTGTGTGTGTGTGTGTGTGTGTGTGTGTGTGTGTGTGTGTGTGTGTTTGAGAATAGCAGTGCCTCAGGCGGGATCTGACACTAGAGAGGTTGGAGCCTTATGAAGAACAGCCAAGGCCCTGAGAGATGGCTTTATGTGCATATGTGTTTGCAATATGGCATTCTGTGTGAGAATTATTATTATTATTATTATTATTATTATTATTATTATTATGTTTATAACATGTCTATTTTAAAGCAAGAATATTGTGAATGTGTGATGGAGCATGTTATCTGGGTAGTATTCCTCTAGTGTGTGTATATGTGTGTGTGTGTGTGTGTGTGTGTGTGTGTGTGTGTGTGTGTGACTGTGTGTGAAAATGTAGTGTTTCTGTTCACATGTGCACACCTAAATGTGTGTGTTTTGTGTCTCTATGCTGCGTACATAAGTATACGTAAGCCATAAACTACGATGTTATCGCTACAATGCCAAGGTGTTTTATTCCCCTTACATCACAGCAATTTGTCAACTATTTAAAATTAAAATGATTTTTAATGATTTTAATGATTTAAAATGATTTTTCCTGTGGAAAACTGGCAAACTGGCACACAGACACTGGAGACTAAGTGTTGTAAGTGTTGTAAATGTCTAATTACAGAAAGCTTCACCATATCATTGAATATATATTTTATTTTGTTAAATAGCATGCTTTTTAAATTCTTTTATTATTAGGTCCCAGAGTATTAGCAGTTATGAGCCAATAGTAGAATGCATTAATAGAGACCTGTGATTTCCTGAGTTGTGGTTCCTGAGTGCTTGATCAACACATCAGAACAGGTATGAAGCCATAGGTCGTGTGCCTAGGTGATCACAGCCGTGCCTATATTCAGTATAACCACACGCTTGAGAGTGTGATATTGCTTTTATAAAACAGTTCTATAAACAAGAAATTAATATCAGGCAAGTGACATTTCATACACAATAGGGCTAAATGTACTGTTTATTTTTGCTCAGCAAATGGAAATAAATCCTGAAGAAGAAACACTCACATAGGACATAGGATGTCGGCTAGTTTGCTAGCAATCTCGCATTGATTTATACATTCCCATTAAAGATGCTTCCGATAAAATTGGAGTCCCTTCTTCCTTTTTATCTTTAACTGACAAGCTTTGATATCTTTAGCCAAAAGTTATATTCCTGAAAAGAATCATTTGCCATGTGTGCTGATGATGTGGCTGTGGAATTTTATGTGGTGCACAGACGAGCAGAGTGAAAAGTCCCAGTGCAGTCATAAGAAATATAGGTGCTCTTGGAACGCCACTCGACCAGTCAATTTAGTGGACTGGAACTAACTGTTGTATAAGATGATATAATATTGATACTGTGATAAATGGGATACTGTGGGTTATCTGTATTTTTATTAACAGTGATCATCTGATTGGAAGCATCTCATTTAATGTTACAATTTGGTACTGAAACTTGTATAATGGTAAAATTTTGTACAGATGTTCTTGTTATCTGCACTCAGTTTTTCAGTTTTTTAAATACAGCACTACTGTTTTGCTGGCAGTTGGTTAGCACACCTGTATACTGTGATACCTATGTGTCATAGAAATGCCATATCACTTGGTCCTAAATGAGTCTTTATGAGTGTGTTTTTCAGCAAATTTATATTAAGTGTATGTGTGCAGGGCATTTGTATTGTCTTATTTGTGTATGCTAATAGTGCATATGTATTGTGTGTGTGTGTGTGTGTGTGTATGTATTTATAGTGTGCCTGTATTGTGTTTATTGTACGTCTAGAGGCTGATTCAGCTTCCTGATCATTACTTGTGAAAGCCCCATAGTGTGGAGTAAACCCATTAATGCCTTTGGAGTACATACTAATACGGCTCTTTCTCTTTCACTTACTCTGTGATTTGATGCTGCTGCTTCCCCTTTAAAAAGCGCTGCAGGTTGTTTTTGTCCTCCCTCTGCTGAACTGCATCGTCCCCTGGGAGGCTGAGTCAGGCAGCACCCGCCGTTCTGAACACTCCACCAGCTCTAAACAAGAAACATACTTGCTGTTTCTGAAAGACATACATGCTCTGTGTTTACATTTACTTTGTGTTATATTGAGGGATGACAAAATATTATATGAGCCCAATGAGGGTTCATGATATACTTTATTGAGAGTTGACTGTGTGAGAGAATGGCAAATGAATGTTACTTATATTGAGAAATCAGGGTGCTAAATAATAAATGATGCAGGTAGACTAGCTAAATTGATCTTAATGCAAAAATTGACTGTTTCTATGTGTTAGTCTCAGCCTGTACAATACAGCTGCACTAATTAAAACTAGATCAATGGAGACTGGATTCAGGCCTCTGTACATAGGTGCAATAGAATAACACACTGCTCTTGGTTATTAATGTTATTTTATGTAGAAACATTATCAAATGTGTTTCTTTTTGTACGGTGCATTTCTCTTTTGCTCTCTTTCATCCTTCTCTATGCCTGTCAGTCACAGTAAAGAAGGTGTGGCCTCTGTGCCTAGTCATGGTGAAGAAGAATGACTGTCAGTCATACAGGTCAAAGGCAGGAATTGAACCCCCACCCCTAGAGGTGTGAGGCAAACGTGCTAACCACTAAGCCACCATGCTCCCCCTCTATGGCTTTCAGTCATGGTGAATAAGGCGTGGCCTCTGTTTCTTTCAGTCACTGTGAATAAGGTGCAGCCTTTGTTCCTGTTAGTCACAGTGAAGAAGACATGGTCTCTCAGTCCTATCAGTTTGCACAATGCTATATCAAATTGTATCATATTGAATGGCTATATATAATATCAGTATGATGTATTAGATCATGTATTAGACAGCGTGCTTTAGATTTATCAAGAAATGTACAACTGTGTCAACAAAATATTGAGGATGGGCAGGCATTTTTACACAGTGTGCTAGTAGATGACTCTGAATAGACCATTGATGTCTACTTGACAAGAAACTGTGGCAGTAGACTTCTCTGACACCACTCATGGACTGTCTGGTGTACTGATGGGTGTCAGCTTGTCCCTCTTTCCTCTGTGTTCTAGTCCTGTCTACTCGGGTGCTGTGATCCTGAAGAGAGCATTACACTGACACTAATACCAGGATCTGTGCTACTTCTCTCGTAATGGAGGAGTGGTGAAGACGAATGCTGGAAAGAAATAAAAGAGTGAGGGATTGTGGGTGTGGATGTGATGGAGAGAGTGAGGAGAGGAGAAGGGGAATTTCAGCATTTTGGCATGGCACATGGCATCTGCCATTTGTCATGATTTGGGCAGGAAATTGCCCTTGGTATGTTTTCCAGATGGCAACTTTCTTCCAGAAAGACTCAGAGGATCCAGCTGGGCAATAGAGAGAGAGAAAAAAATCTAGTGGCTGTTTTTCCTGTCCTATGCAGTTCTCTCGTTCTGTTGCCCAGTCTACTGTGAGAGCATGGGCATTGTGCCAGTCACTGAGCTAAATCTTCTTGCTCTCATTCATCTCTGTATAGCCACAGATCTCTCGATGCTACTTTTCTGTGCTGCTGCTGTTAACCCGTGTGTTATTGAGCTTATGTAAGTGATTGGGCGTCTTGCAGCTAAAGGTTGGGATAAAGCCCAATAACAAAGCAGGATGTTCAAAGAGTGTAGTCCCAGTGACAAGAGAAGATAGTACAGTGCAGGTGAGATTAAGTGAATGCATCTTTGGGACTCCAAAACATCTTGAGTAGTTGTAGTAATTGTGCTGGTGTGTAGTGCAGATTGTAAGGACTGCAGAAAGTGTGTACAGTGGGTTTGGAAACTGTTTAACTCTTTGGTTTTTGTACACTTTTTGTGTTATAGATTTCATTCAAAATGGATTAAATTGAGTTTTTTCTTCTTTTTTTTTTAAATCAAAAACTGAAATCTCTTATTTAAATAAGTGTTCAGACCCTTCAGTCAGTACTTTGTACCTTTTCTTTTTAATCAACACAGGAAATAAACTGACTGAATACAACTGTCACCAGAACAGTTTTGACCACCAGAGGTCGCCAAATTACTCGGTTGTTGACTTTGCCTAACCTTGTAATTACCTTGCTCACCTGTACCTTATTGTCTCCCTGTCATGTGATCTATTAGCTTGTTACCTTCAGTGTATTTAAACCCTGTCTCATGTCCATGTCTTTGCTAAGTCTTTGTATTCCGTTGTGTTGCAAACTCTGTGCCTTTTGGTACTGTTTTGGATTACCTGGTCTCCTGAATTCTCTGCCTGCCTCTGTGATAATGATTTCTGGATTTTCNGATTTCCCTTTGGATTTGTTTGCCTTCATGTCTGGACTGATCTTTGGTGCTTTTTCTGTGTTGGCCTTTTGGAAACTTTCAGTAAATCGTTTGGACACTACCTGGCTTGCTCTGCACTTGCACTTTATATATGTATATTGGATGCTGCTTTCATATCATTTAGATAAAGGTGCTACATGTCAGTTACCAAATTTTTGTCATTTAATTTTGTCAAAAACACACAGCTATAATTTATATAGTATGAGTCACCTTGATTAGTATTTCACAATCTGGGTCATGGGGTCCCTTGCTTTAATAAATTTTAGCATGATCCTGCTCGGAAACCCCAATTTTGACCTTGTGAAGAGTTACTTATTGAAATGACGAGTTGCGACAAGCGTGTTAGAGTGGAAAAAAATGAAATATGCAGAGTAACAAGAGGATTGGGAGACACTTAATTAGAAGTTTAATGATGCAGAATGGTGATAAGCTGGTGAAGAGGAAGAGTGTATGGTGGCTTCACAGCTGGGAGAACACTTACATGTTACAGTGCTTCTGTGTGCTGACAGAGCCTCAGTGTTTAAGTGGAGATATTTTCCACCATGCTGGTGACTGCAGTGATTAAGATATAGTGGCATTTTCATTTTGCTCGTATAAGTCTGTAACCAGAGCCAACTGTTGTCCTTCTGCTGCTGGAAGGCTAAATCTCTTAAGATGGACATGTTAAAATGACACAGCAGTAATTAGGCATTCAAATTCACAGGGAAAGTCATCCAGGTCTCCAGGGGATCAGCTTGGCTTTATCATGCGAAAAACATCTGCTCAGTCGTATCCGTCCCTGCAGGATAACAAACATTAGTGTCAAGGTAAAGGATGAGCAGCAGGTTCCCCAACAGAAGGTCTGGGGTGTGACGGCCCTCTCTCCTCGTTTTCCTCATGCTGTGGTAGGAGAATAAGACAGGTGAATGAATTACAGTTTTTGTGAGCAAGTGCTCAGTAATCTCACCATGCATGTCTACTGTGCACAATAAACCTTTAACCCAGGTCTGCTAAAGATGCTTCTTCGAGATGGAGAGGAGCTTTGGCTCGTATAATTGGCAGCAGTTTCTTGTCAGCATGTTACATAATCTCTCTAGACATGTAAGATATTAGTGCTGAAAGTGTGTGCAAGTCTGAATCTATATGTGCCATGGCCTTGCCAAGAAATACTGCCGGCAGGGCAAGCTAGGGTGCTGCTGTGATCAGTTCACAATTAGCCTTTGGGTAATGGGCAAAAAATCTTAAAAATTGCACTGCAAGTCCAATCTCCTTGACAGTGGTCAGACCTCACACAAATACATTGAATGGGAACGGATGCAAGAATGTTTAAAAAAAAAAAACAGCTTAGCTTCCATTAGTGGTTAACTTTACTTTGTGCCAGAATTGTCTAAGTGAACTTTCCCTGCAAATTTGTGTAGCTTGGAAGTGTAATGTGAAAGGAAATAATAAAAGGGCTGTGATCTCTTTAAAAAAAAAATAAATAGAGGAATTAATCATTATGGAGCAGTTACACTTGACCTTTTGCTTGCTTTGTTCTTAATACTGAATTTCAGCTCCATTTCAGTGAAGAAAATATAAGTCTACTACTAGACTTAAGTTAGAAAATTATCTGGATTATTGAAACCCTTCATAGCCGTATGTTTAACGTTTTGTCTCTATTCCTGAAGCTGAGTTTCTTATAGTACACCCCACACTGATCTGATGGATCAAGTGTGTTGCCACTTTTGAAGCAACAACTGCTCTCTTACACTCTTTTTGCTTTGTTCCAGGTTTGTGCTGGAAAGATAAAGAACCCCTTCATCTACTAGCTCTTGGTAAGTTTAAGCTATATGTTCTGCATTGGAGAGATTGGCACAAATAGAATGCACAAATAGTCACATAGGACTCCTTATTTTAGCAGCAGTGTTACTTAGGAAGTTAAGGATCTCAGCTAATCTTGGCTTCACTTTAAAACATTGACAGCAACTGAAGACCTGCTGTGTGATTTTAATTATGGCCTGATTATTTGCCTTTACATATGTAACCATTTCCTTTTCCTTTTTTTTTTTTTAATTTTGCAAACCATGCAATGTAATAAGCAACACTTATGCCATGACAATGAACTGAAAAAAATTATTACATTATCTAGTGATATAAAGAAAACATGCTACTGTGTGCATATTTGCTGAATTGACCATCTAATTTTGATTGTGCTGTAATTCTGTGGAGTCAAAGGTTATGACGGTGTCCTGAAAAATGATTGCCATTGCTTCATTAAATGAGCAAAAAAATGGTTGTATAAAATAAACATTACACACATGGTTTCAAAGTTTCCACTTGAGGAGCTTCAATGTGTAATTTTCAGAATTACAATTTTCTGAAAAATATGTGTGACAATTATTAATTTTTTAAAAAGTGGCTCCTCTTAATGATACAGTATACAGTGTACACCATCTCAAACCACATGTTCATTAAGTCTTCTCAATGACATTAAATGAATTTTAATAACTACTTGCCAATTAAACACCAGCATTTGGGTTATAGCCTAAAACTACACAGACGGTGATCATGTAACTAACAAGGTGTGTGTGAGATGATAAACAGGTAGTGCCAAGGTAAGGGTGGAGGTCATCTGGACATATCAGGACACTAACATGGGCTTGTTTGCTTTCATACATCTGCTTGTTTGCTTTCGTACAATTTTAATGCTTGAATATTGGAATTGTGCACAGAGATCATGCAGCAAACATTGTACAGCAGCTAAACCAAAAATAATTATGTAGGATTAATGCCCTGAATCTGTAATCTGATATTCAACACTGCAGCACTCCTGAGAAATAATAATGTCTAAAAATGATATTTAAATAATATTCCCCTTACACCAAATGTAGTTGATCATCCAAGACATATTTGGTGTCTGCTTTTTTAACTCTTGTATTGGTGCTATAAGTCTAAAGTAGCTAACAAGTAATGAAAGTTACATCCTCTAGCTTAACATGATACCAAACGGGGAGCTAAATTATCTTATAAGATTTGGTAAAAAAAAAAAAAAAAAAAAAAAAAAAAAAGTAGATATAAACCTATAATGGTAGTAAAAATAAAAGTATTTCTGTAGGTATTTTCTTAACTGTAGGCAGGATTTACGTTTTAGATAACTCCTAATGTGCTTATTTACAGTGTTGGTCTCATAGCTAAAGTGAAAAATGAAAGAAGCAAAGTCCCAATGGGGTTTAGAAGAAAACCTGTTTCTTTAATATTCCTGTACACATGTCTTGATCTGATCAAGTAGCATTGTGTTTTGAAGTGAAGGAGCCTTTTTTTTTTTTTTTTAAAGAAGACTTAATGAATCTTCTTTTTTTTTGAGGTTGGGATGCTGAATGTGTTTTGTTGTCAGACAGAGCTGCTCTTGTCCAGACCTTTAATGTGCTTTCATAATGAAACTTGTTTGTCTGGGTTTTGAAGCTGCACTGATTTTATCAAACCAGAAGCCTGTGAGGTTATGAGGCAATACAATGTTTCTCAAGACAGAAATTGACCAAATTTGTTTCAGTGTCTGTGTCTGTTGTGTGGTGAGAGATACAGATGCAGTGAATCTTTATAGGTGAAGTACACTACAATATATGCTCTTGATGCACTATAGTATGCTCTTGTCTCCAACTCGTTCATGTGCTGTTTTGGTTAAACAGCACATGAACTAGGTGGAGACAAGAGCATACTTTTGGATTTCTTTGAAGATGAAGAGTGTGGAGGGTGGAGAGCAAAACAACAGCTGAGCAACTCCAGACCACTGCTCCCGTCTCACCAGCAGCCAGCCCACCTTCATCAATTATTCATCCGTTTCTTCACTGCATAATTTATAGCAGTGCTTTTCCATTCGAGTCCTGGGCACCCCAGCATATGCATTGCATGGTTTAAGTTTTCATGCTCTAAGTGACCTGTTTCTGCCTTTTCAGTGCTGTCAGAAAGGTGCCACACTTTGACTGTCAAGAAACGAATGTGAAGGCAAACACACAAGCAGTATGAGAGTCACCAAACTGTTACCAGATCTTCTCTTTGGAAATTCAGTAGTTTAAACAGCAAATCACATCTGAGTCATGCCAAGAAAGCATGACCCAGATCTGCTGGATGGATTAGAGCTATCACTGCTACTCAGATGTCACTGAACACAATAAAGCTGTAATCTGCTAAAAGGTGAGCGTGATAGTGTAACAAATGGGAGTCAGAAGCTGTTGGACATAACCACATATTGTTTTTTGGGGAACCATCCAAGAATCAGACACATGTGTTCATCAGTACTAAATACAAAAACCAAGGAACTGGATAACAAGGAAGCTAGGAATATATGAAGGCACTGAGGAAACTCAGAATTGCACAACAGAGAACACAGACAAGCACAGAGGTATAAATGGAAATAATGGAGACAAAACAAGAATAATTATAAAAGACAGTGGTTGTTTTGAGGGAGAGCTAGAGCAGGAGATACTGAAATAATGAAAAACAGGAAATTGATGTGAAGCAAACAGGATTCTAGCTGTGTATCATATTATAATAATGTACTCTATATTAGTCTATTTATAAACATAATTTTAAATGAGCCCCTGTCCTGGGAACACTGAGCAAGAGGTGGGAATACCCCCTGGATGAGACACTAGTCCATTGCAGGACACAATACACACATACATTCAGAGCCTCATATAATTTATCATCTGAGAATTCAGATGTGAATAGTGAATAGGGAACAAATTCTGACACACCAGCAGTTTGGAGACAAAGACTGCAGTGATGCTGTCATCAATAGCATCGATATACTGGTTCTATGAGTTATCTAATAAAGTCTCAGGTTAGTGCAAAAAAAGTGCCAATGGTCCATTACGTTTATTTGTATTTCTCAAGCATGCTAGAAAGTTAGGTATACTCAAAGCTTTAGAATTGTTACACAAGTATCCAAAAACATTTGTCTGCTCACTGTGATTCTCACTTTTTGCAATTAAATTTGAGAAGAATTGCAGCTTTCTTTTGCTCAAATGGAAACACCTGTAACACAGTAAGAGATTAGCATAAGACTTCCTGGATATGCAGATTATAATCTTTTAAAAGCAGCCTCTCAGTGTCTGCACATAAACGTTTTTGTACATAATTATTTGTAGTTGAGTTTGATGGCACAGGCTCAGCTCTGTTAGATGAGACTCGACATGGTAGAATATATCCCAGCCACACTTTTATTTGAAATTATATAACGGCGGAATGTGTAACAGAATGTGTATGCGGTTATATATAACACCCTTATTAAGAGTTAGAGTATTATAGTAATTGTTGCCAGGTCTGCAGTTTTTATGTGAAACTGGGCTAAATTTTTTAATATGTAGCCACTGGAGGATTTTACAGACTAATCGAAAGAGGAGGATTTTTAATAATGACTTTTCCCTCATGGCTGGAACTAATTACTCCATCTACCATTTCTAACAGATCACTGCTTCAGGGGAACTGACTTTTTCAGCTCTGCAGTCAGTGCTCTGACAGCACAGAGAACCATACATGAACGCTTATAGTCAGATTGGAAAAAAGTGTACAGATTATATACAGTATCTATATACTGCGCTCACTGTCAGGAGTGGAACCCAGTGACCCAGTGCTGTTGTATCTGATCCTCATCAAAGTTTGATGCAATGTTTGATACTTTTCTGCTTACCATGGTTGTAAAGAGTGGTTATTTGAGTTACTGTAGCCTTCCTGTCAGCTTGAACCAGTCTGGACATTTCCCCCTGACCTCTCTCATCAGCAAGGCTTTCCATCAGCAGAACCACTGCTCGCTGGATGCTTGTTTTTTGTTTGTTTGTTTTTTTTTCCCCTTTCACTGTAAACTCTAGAGACTATTGTGTGTGAAAATCCCAGGAGATCAGCAGTTTCTGAAATACTCAAACCAGTCTGTCTGGCAACAACAACCATGCCATGGTCAAAATCACTGAAAATCATTTTTCCCTATTCTGATGTTTGATGTGAACATTAACTAAAGTTCTTGATGTGTAGTTTATTGGTGTTGAACGTATGTGTTGTTGCATCATAAAATACAAGAGCCTATCATGTTCCAATATTCAAGTCTTCTGATATTACACCATTTTATCAGGACGGGGGTGGGGTGGGGTGTGTGGAGTTGGCGGCATTATACATTTGCATATTCATAGTGTCTGGATTTCTTGATGAGAGTAAAAGTGCAAGAATGTATATGATTTCTAAAGTTTGTATAATTACCTGTTATATACTGCCATGTAACTGCCAAGTCAAGCAATTTATTATTTATTATAGAAAATATGGCACTGAATGCTGGGGTTATTCACTTACAGATAAACTGTAAATTCATATGTTGTAGAGCTGCAGTGTGCAGAAATAAGGGATTGGAAAATTTTCACTCACTAAATCACTTGTTGCCTTAATACTCTAGAAAAAAAAAGCAAAGGAAAGCATTGGAATGTAATTATTAGGTTGGGAAATGACCAGAAATCCTGAAAGAATCAGAGGAGCAAGAAGAATCCCTTATCTGTTCTTTCCAGCTGGGCGAGTTTTAATTTTAAACCTACACAACCTATATATGATATCTGCCCATCAGTTTTAAATTTAAAACACAAGTCAGGCTTATTATATTTCTCCTCCTCCAAGCTTGCTATGGTCATTGCAATGCAGCTTGGGTAGTTGTTACAATACCTGCTGCATTGTGGACTCCAGATTGGTGCTGTTATTTTATGTAAATGAATACATGTCTTCTATTTTGTGCAGAGTGCAGCAACATATTGGCTCAAAGTTTGAAGGGAAATGTTGCACTTGCAAATGAAGTTGTAATGAAACATTTGTATAGAGATTGTAATTTAAATGAGAGGACAGTTTACATTTTGTGCTGTGCCCACAAGTAATTTACATCTTTTTTGTTAAACGCAGATGATAATGATCAGGAAGGCGTGTGGACTGGATAGATTATATAAATGAATATTAGTAAAATTAAATTGCATTTAACTTTTATAATCCAAGCTGTTCATCTGTTTCTGTAAGGGTATTTAATTGTAATCAAGTGATTGTTTACCATTTTATTTAAACACTGCCTGCTGAGATGTGTGGGAATATCTAAACTTAAATGCCCCAGAAACCTTTCCTGGGTTGGGGAAGACTGATTTTGACTCATTTTTTTTTTCTGTGTCTTGCTCTCAGCCAGGTTCATGATTGATTGCACACCAAAGAGGATTAGCGGTTGAAAAGAACAAGGATTTGTTAGTCACTTTGCTTATGCCACCAAAACTGGCAGGGTGTTGCCCTTCAGAAATCAGTTAAGTCAGATAGCATTGGCATCTAGCTTCAGCTTCAGCCCACACACTATTTTGAAACCAGCACACATCTCTCTTCAAATATTCACCATTCATCTGCTTTACACAGATGGAGAAAAACCAGGATGGCAGTGAGCGTGTCCCTCATCCCTTCCCATCTTCCTCTAATCCACCTGCATTCCAGCTCTGCTTTGGTAGACAGATTTGACATTTGAGTCAACATCCTCTCCGACTGTTTAGCCTGCACTTTGTACTCTTTAAAAGGCTCATAAATAACAAGCAATACAGAGATTTGGTTATTAAATTACCTGCAATGGCGAATAGCTGAGGAGAAACTGATGATATGCTTCCTGCAGTAATGATAGGCTCAGGCTCCTAATCCTCCATGCACTTAGTGCAGAGCGCAGATTCAGTGTCAAGAGAAGAGAGAAAATTTGTTGCATGTTCTTACATGCATAAAAAATCAATTTCTTTCCCTAGTCTGTGCTGGCAAAAAGCCATGATGCTCTGTCACATTATCGGTGTATAATGGAGGTAGGTGTGCTCTGTTCAGGCAGTCTCTCCCAGATGTGTTTGTGTGTGTCTGTTTGCCTATATGTGTGCTCTGGCATGCTATCATATTCTGCTTGTTCAAAGCCATTTACACAATTTAGTTTTGCCAAGCAACAAATGTCACTCTAAATGAATCAGATCCCTGCGGAAAGTCATACACAAACAGCATGATAATTTGATATTTCAGACCATGAAAATTGTTTAGTCTTTTCCTGTGGAGGCTTCAGCTGTTATGTTTTTGCTAAAAGCTAATAGGGGTTGTGTCGCTTCAGATACAGAATGCCATCATATGTGCACATTTTTATACACATTTTTTTCAGTGCTATGCATATACACAGGTGTAAAACTGAGCAGAGAAATAACCAATTAAATTTCAGCAAAATTTCACATTACCTACCAACTGTTGACTGTAATTGATAATCTTTGTCTTTGAATAGCATAGAAGACAGTGTATGGCCGTGCTCTTGATCATACCTGTTGTAGAGATGTAATGATATATCAGTATCAGTATTAAATTATATTGTGATAGTAAAGGAATAATTGAGTGACTTTGCATGGCTTGTAAGAAGCATGACATCTTCTGCTGAAAAAGTCCCAAAAATATTTTTTTTCAGGAACACATAAAAAAACTCTTTTTCATGGGAAATATCATACAAAATTATTCCAGAACAACAGAATTTACATATTTCACCTTAGAAGTAAAAATCATCTTCATAAGACCATCATTAGGGCTTCACAAAGTTATATTAAAATTTGCGATCTCAAGTTTCACGTATGCAGTGTTTGGTCCATTTGAATCAACCCCTGGTGCGTTTTCCTCTTTGATGTGGTTCGTTTGTGAGGGTGTGAACATAGCAATCGCACTTGGGCGCAGATGAAAATACCACAGAAATGTGATGTGCTTTGGAGGTTTGGACTGATGAATATAGAATGTTATATAATGTGATATAATGGATTGTGGTATACAAAATGTTTTAAAATGCTTTTCTATAATTATTTAGTAATATATTGAGTGTAATTCCTTGTTCTCTGTTCTAAGATGATTTTTATGATTTCTACACATACATTTTCCATCGTTGTATTTTTGACCAGTGACTGAAGGACACCCCCAGCCAACATTTTTTGCTTTTTGGTGAATTTAAGTATGTGCAGTGAGAAAACAAGACCAAAAGTATCAATTTCGCTGTGATCTGTACTCAGCAACTGGATTAATAGGTGTGAAAGCATCCTAAAATAGAACATCACTGTTCTCCCTAGGCCAATGACTATGGATGATAAGGAGAGAATCATTGGAACGCTAAGCTTCCAGTGAATTTTAAAATGACCCAAACTCCTGAACAAATTCGTCTAGTCTGGCTAAAGTTTTTTAAAATTATAAAACATTGTTTCCTAATACTAAACAAACAAAACCTAAATGATTAGGTGAATGGATGAATGAGGCACATGAGTCATTGTAGTATCCTCCGTTTTGAATGATGCAGGGTCACCATAGTTTAAAAGACTTATTTGTTTTTTATTTGAATAAATAGAACCAGCAAGGTTTATTCAAAAATGGAGAGATATTAGAAAGCAAAAATAGTGTGACCAGACAGGACTGGGCAAACTTTCTGCGGGAGTGGGCGGGAGTAGGATTGAAAAACAGTTCCACACACCTCTACCTCAAAGCATTTCTTTCAAACAGCCATCTTAAAATACCACTGAATCATACACTATTCGTCTTGGAAGTGCCGCTGCTGTCAGACTCCATGAACTGCTGCGATTTTTGTGTCCACCCCCTATTTTTCACAAATCATCAATCTCAAAAGTGTCTCCAACTAATTTCCATAGCTATAGAGGTTATTGTCTTGATGACTAATTTTCTGGCCAGTGCTGATAGAAGCAGCGAATCTGGATGCCATTTTCAGTGATTTCCTCTGAGCCGGAATAAACCAGTGGGCATGTGGAGAAAAGCATTCAGCGTTGTGATGATGGAGGGGTGTGTTTCTACCTCTTTTTCTGCCTTCTTGCTTCCCACCAGGGAGTCTCACATTCTCACAGCTGCTGGGTAGCTTATAGTGCGAACATACACTGATCAAATTCTTTTCAACACATCGCATACAAACAGCAGTAGTGCCACACAGCTGTCTGCATGTATGAGTACACGTGTCACAAATCCCTCCTCTCAGCTACAGCATGGTTCTGAGTATGACAAGTGTACCTTTTGTTTTCATTGCCTTGTATGTTTGTTTTTGTCCTGTCTCCACTCCTGTCCCATCACTGGTCTGTTACCTGATGTGTGCATCTGAGGTCAGCCCTTTAATTTGTCGGTTTATATTCTGTTCAATTCAATTCAATTCAATTTTATTTGTATAGAACTTTTAACATCGGATATTGTCACAAAGCAGCTTTACAGAAATAAATACATTAAGGATATAAATTTGAAATGTATGAATTTATCCCTAATGAGAAGGGAACCTATCCTCATCTGGGTGACACTGGATAGTGCAATTATAAATAATTCCCTTATATAACTGTCTACCACATGGTCAAAAAGTGCAATTGTGTAACCAGGAAATTCATTATAGTATTCACTTGAGGTCTGTTTTGTTGACGTTATCAACTGTTCACTGATGGAGACTTCAATACAAGGTTGTTTGTGGCAATTGCAGTCCTAAAGTTATCATAGCAATTGTAGTCCTAAGCCATCTGCATGGTTTTCAAGTGGTACCATCCAGAGTAGTGGGAGCGTGCTGCAGCATCCCAGTTCGCCACAACACTCTATGCCTGTGAACCCTTTGGATGTGCTCCTTTACCTAAAAAAAAATATTCACAACAGGCTTGACTAAACAAATATGTTTTCAGCCTAGACTTATACACTGAGACCGTGTCCAAGCCCTGAACTCTAATTGGAAGGCTGTTCCATAACTGTGGGGCTTTGTAAGAAAAGCTCTACCCCCTGCTGTAGCCTTCACTAATCAGGGTACCAACAAATAGCCTGCACCTTTTGATCGAAGTAGGCATAGCGAATCATAAAAGACAAAAAGTTTGCTCAGGTACTGTGGTGCGAGACCATTCAGTGCTTTATATTTCAATAGTAGTATTTTATAATCAGTACAAAATTTAATTGGGAGCCAATGCAGTGTGGATAAGATAGGGGTCAAATCTGCTGGTTCTAGTAAGGACTGTCACTGCTGCATTCTGGAGTAACTCACACTCACTTTCAATAACCGCTTTATCTTGGTCAGGGTCACTGTGGATCAGGAGCATGTTCACAGCCTTGTCCATCGCAAGGCGCAGTGCAAAAAATATTTTACCACAGTAATCATTACGTGATGATTAGTCACATGGCCATCACCACGTATGGAGACTTTTAATCTGAAGAACACTATCCCAACTGTGAAGCATGAAGGTGGCAGCATCATGTGGTGGAGGTGTCTTGCTGGAAAAGGAACTGGTACAACGGATAATCTGGAACTGGCTGTAAAGACAGCAACCTGAAAGTATCAGGGTTGCCGTCAGTAAATTAAAATTTTTGATTATCACCTATTTCTACATTACAGCTAAAATTTCATTTTAGAATAACAATTTTATCATTTTATATTTATATACAACTGAGGCCAAAAATTTATATACACCTAGGCTAAACATAGTCAATCCCAGTTTTCCACAACCATACATTTCTTTTGTCAAGTCATTTAGGACAGCTACTTTGCTCACATCCTAGTTCCTACTTCCAAATGACTGAAGGTAAAATTGTACAAATAACTGAATCCAAATATAAAAATCTTGGGACCACACAGACACATTGTTCAGGAAAGTGGTACAAATGAACTCCCAGGAATGAACAAACTTTGGTTCCGAAAGGTTCAGCTGAAACCCAAGACAACAACAAAGGAGCTGATGAAGGAGTTGGAGGCATCAGATACCAAATATGTATATCCACCATCAAGCGAATCCTACATCAATGTGACCTTAAGAATTGGTCACAGCTGGGTCATGCAGTCAAACTGTAATCGTAAACATGTGCACAAGTGTGTGTGTGTGTGTGTGTGTGTGTGTGTGTGTGTGTGTGTGTGTGTGTGTGTGCATCGTATGCATGTGATATTTAAACTCTGTGTGTTGTTGCTCTTTTGCTGTGCTGCTCTCTTTTTTTCCAGCACCAAATACTCTCCTTCCTCGTTCCAGCCTAGACCTATTTATCTAGCTGCATATTTGGGTATTGGCCTGAGCACAATCTTACACACAGGGTCTATGAACACGTTAGCTTTCATAGGTAAATTCAAGAAAATATAGATTAAGCTGATGTGTAAGTGAAACAGGGACACAGAGACAGAAAGAAAGAGACAGATTAGACAGAGGAAGAGGAGACAGTCATACAGAGAAATAGACTAATAGCCCTGGTAGACTAAAAGTGGCTTATAGCTTCTGTAATCATTGCTGTGCAATATGACAGAGACCTCCAGGGAATGGTCCTTACTCTGTCTCTCTTCCACTTCTGTCCTTCCCTCACAGTCTCGCTCTCTCCAATCCCACTGCCTCTGTCCCTGTCTGTGTTTATTTCTGTCTCTGTGCTCTCAGTCTCTCTTTCTGTATCTGGCTGTCTCTCCCACTTTCTCTGCACATATTTTTGGTTCCGTCTCTTGCTTTTTTTGGTCCATCTACCACTCTCTCTGCATGTCTCTCTTTCTCAGTGTCCATCTTTCTTTCAATCTTCTTCTCGCTCTCACTGTACCTCTCTTTTTCTCAGTTTCTGACTCTTTCTTCCTCTCTCTGTATCTCCCCTTTCTTTGTGCATCTGTCTCTCTGTCTATTCTCTGTTCTTTCTCTGTCTGTCTGTTCTTTCTCTGTCCTTCTCTCCCTCTCTCTATGTGTCTCACTCTGGTTCCACTGACTTTTCTTCTGTCTCTGTCCTGCTTTCTTTCACTCTCTATCCCTTTCTCCCTCCCTCCCCTCCTCCCTCTCTCTCTGTCTCTCTCTCTCTCTCACACACACACACACACACACGCACACACACACACACACACACACACACACACACACACACACAGAGGCTCTCTCTGTCCCTTGTTCTGTGTGCCGTTATATCCCATATCCCTCTATGACTGTCTCTGCTGTTTCTCCGTAAGTACAGAAGCCTGCAGATTTAGTAGCACTGTTACTCTAAAGGTTGGTTTTTATTCTGTAATGGTCAAGTAGTTGTAAGACCACCAACAGTAAAACATCTGCTGTACAATGCCAGTACTACTGCCCAGACAATCTCTGCTGCTCTTCAGGCCCATGTTATTAAAAGTACAGAGTTTCACCTTCCTGCTGCCGTATTATAGGCGTAGTAATTGCAAATGGATTGTCATGCTACACTTGTATATAAGACTGTAATACATCTTGTTTTCCTTTCTGATGACTCAGTACACTGAAAGGTCATGACTACTACCTATGTATACTATGGGTGGACTCTTGGAAGTGAGATGCCAGTGTGATCTTTCTCTCATCCTGCATGACTATCAGCATTTAAAGTGTTAGTGACTGGTTTTGATGTGTACTGAGATAGACAGGACATGTTCATTACTGATCTGTCAATAAACGCACTTAAGTCTGCCATGCCAACATACATTATCTGCTCATCATCGCTGCTCCCGTCAGGGGTCGCCACAGCAGATCATTGGTCCGCATATTTAATTTGGCACAGTTTTTACGGCAGATGCCCTTCCCAATTTTTCCGGGCTTGGGACCGGCACTGAGAGCGCACTCTTGCGCACAACCCCAGTGGCTGGGAATCGAACCCGGGCCACAGTGGTGAGAGTGCTGTGCTCCTAACCACTAGTCCACCAGGGACTCAATGGTTTGAAATTCATGAGTAGAACATATGCAAAGACAGAGGCCATCACTCCTATGTCCCCCTTTATCTGTTCATTTCTTCCAGTATCTCGACGCAATGTTACTGAATGTATTATTTACTTCATTAGAGATCATTAAATCATCATAAAAATTATTTAATAACTCAGTACTGAAATCACAATTATCACAAATATTCAAATCTTGGATCAATAAAAAAATGTTTTATTGCACAAACAGGCAACCGGATAGACTTTTGGGTTTTTTTTTTGGTCAGTAATAAAATTCAAACTTTACTCAGGTAGCCAACTTTAGCTCATGAGTACCATAGCTGGATATGTTTAATTCACTGAGAAAAAAATTACCATCATTAAGATATGATTCATTGTGCATTTCTAGAAGATCTTGTCCACCTAAAGTAGATTACAGCACTGATTATTCAATTGCAGCCCACACAGTGTGAGTCCTCCTCCAGATTAACAGGTTCTGAGAAGACATGCACACTTACTAGAATGCTACAATTACAATGAAGATGAAAAGGCAGATAACTACTACTGTAACTGTGGAGAAGAATGAAAAGAAATGAGAAGCCTAAATGCCATAATTGTTCTTTGTTAACAAACTGGCGGAAATTAAGTGTTTCAGGTTGCTTATGGCTGTTTTATATATATATTTTTTTGTAAATGTTCCGTTTTACTAATTTCTTTCATCTCTCTCTTTCCTTTTCTGCTTCCTTCTCTCTGGTCGTGGTCCTTTGCTTTGAGATGGGAGGATAAGACCTTTTCCAGCTGCTGCTGCTGATAGGGGATGAGGTTGTGTGTATATTTTGGGGTGGGGGTGGTTGTGTTTGTTTATGACAGAGAGAGAATGACAGATTTTTTTACAATGTCTCATCACCGTGTTATCAGCGTCTCTGAGACATTCTCTTTCACTCACCACAGTGAAGGCGGCTAAAGAGGCACTAGCTTCCTTTATGCTCTGTTCACTTCTTCTCTCATCTTTTGAGGCCATCCGTGGTTTTCTTGTGTTGTTGAGAATGTGTAGTCTTGATGAAATGCCTGCTGACACACATCAGGTCTATATTGTACAGGATGGAATCTTTCACTACCCAATACTCCTCACACCATCTGTAAGTTCTCTGAGATGGTGTACACCCCTTTCTTTCCTTTATTCTAGACACACATAGAGAGAAAGACACACACACACACACACACACACACACACATATGCAGTAGATGATATGGCATTCACATGATAAGGTTTTCACAGTACATTTTCACTATACACTATAGGAATCACATAATTATTTTTCAGGAAATGAGAGCTGAGTGGGATGGGAACATGGGTGTGTTTGAATCCATATACGGAAGTTGCATTTTCACAAATTTTGATAGCCAAGTGATTAAAATGACACTGTCCAACAGGGCTTTATTTCTTAATATTATTGTCTACTTTTCTGTATGCCCCTCCTTTTTTTAAAATCAGAAACAGATCTAAATACTTTCTAAAAGCATCACTTTTTCATAGTAGATTGTGTAATAAAATGGATTCTCTGTGATAAAGCTACTAATAAGCACAATATGAGCAAGTTTCAGATGTTTGCATCACACACAGTAATATGATCACATTATTGTGTCATGATTTTTTTTTCCAGAAAACTAGCAGTGATAGTGAGGCTCTACACCTGCTATAGCTGTCATTTAAACGACAAATGGACACCTTAGTGCGAGGGCTCAAATGAAATAAAAAGAAAGATTACCGAGGGTCACTTCTGTGTTACATCAAAAGGGAAGCATCCATTATTCTGTGATTACCACAGGCATTTATTAACTTGGAAACTTAAAAAGGAAGCATTGTTTCCACAGTACAGCATTAGTGAGGCATTCATGGACAATTCCTGTTGCCAGCAAATTGCTGTAACTTCATGTCTTTTCCAGTGTCACAAAATTGATTTATTATGTATTCTTATGAGATAAGTGATCGCTGTATAAATCGCAAAGTTGGGAGTGTCTTCATGAAGTGTGCATGCTTATCACACTAAAAATTTCATAGATACCACATACCCCACATTTTAATACAAAATGTTAGAGTATGCATGGCTATGCAATGTGCGCTTGATGACAAGTCACATGACCATACCATGTATGTAGGGTATACTTGTGCTAGGAACTCAATAGCTTATCTAAAATTCATGGAAGTCTTGCTTCTCTAAAAAGTCTTTTTGAATGTCATCCATATTTATTGTTCTCTTTTTGGCTTTGATTTGGTTTTGGCAGGAGATGATAGAAAAGAGTGCTTCTTGGAGTGTCTTTATATTGAAACAAAGTGCAAACCCTCTTTTCCCGCAGGATAAAATGAAATATTTACTGACACGTTCGGTGGGATATATAATATATTACTTTGAGATATTTCTGCTGGTCTTTTATAGTAAAAAAAAATGGTGTAAAAAAATAGTTGACACCGCTAGCTGATAAGAGGATCTGTGTATTTAGTAAATCTCTTTAACAAAACATGCAATTGTTTAAGGTTTAAGAAGTGCCAACATTACTCGTGATATAAAAAGTATATCAAATGTAATTTATTACTGTAACCTCGTTCTCTTGACCACCCTGGTGTGTTAGTTAGTTGTTTCCTTTTTGTTTGTTTTTGTTTAAGAATTCTCAGTTTGTCTATGTTTTGCTTTGCTCCCTGAGACCTAATGTGATATCAAAAACAGCTCTGATTTTGCAAAGGTCTCACATTTATATGTGTGAATGTGTTCCTGCAACTTCACAGTAGTCGTTCAACTGCACGTTCTAATTCACATGAGTGCAGCCATAACTGTAATCATCCTAATATTTGCTTAATAATGGAGCTCTGATGACCCACGTGTGAAGTGTGTTTCCAGATGGCTTGACACCTCCAGTCCCACTATCTCTGTGGGTGTGTGTATGTCTCACTACCTCTCCTCTGGGGTGCTTTGGTCTTCAGCTTGTAAGACTGATGTAGGGCATCGGGACATTATTCAAGTGGCAATGGAATAGATCATAGTATGGTATCTATATATTGGCCAGATGTTTGGACAGTGGATCTTTCTCAGCAGACAATAAAACTTACATGACAGTGTGTGGTGCTACAAAGATACAAAAAAAAACTCTTCTCTCTTCCTCTCTCAATAATGGGGTCTCTCTTTTCCTTCTCTCTTCTATCTCAGTATTGCTCTGACTCTACCCCTCTGCTCTATATCTCCCTCTCTGTATATGCTGTATATGCTGAATATAGCTTTCTGTCTCTCTGAAACAGACTGTAATTGTAGGTAGAAACAGAGGGACAGAAAGAGAGAGAGTGACAGAGAGAGAACTCTCAATGTAAGCTTGATGTGAGCAGTGAGTGGTGAAGCGAAAGCTTGGGCCCTTTCATTAGCATGTTAGCCCTGGGCACTTAATTATAACCATAATACAGCAACCTATTTTCCCATCACATTTTAATTCACAGTTCTCCTGTTACCTGGAGGCTTGCAATATGAAGACATTTCTTACTCAAACTACGCATTTAGTTGCGAGATGACACATGACTGAAGTTAATGAAACATTATTTCTTATTTATATGTGAGGCTGCTAAAAGCAAAATTCCGTTTAGTTAGCTTGAGCACAAAGAGCAGCGGGGGCCAGCCTTTCAGAGAGGCCCCAGTAGTGCGTGGTCGCTTTAGGAACAAACACTACAGACCGATGAGGGCCAACGTTGCTCACGAAGATGAGGGACGTCACACACCCTCATTCCGTACTTTCGCCGACGTCTTAGAGTTACTCTGGCACAGGTTCTTTTCACATCCAGGGAGAGAAATTAGACGAGTTTGAATCTCAAACCTCATTGCTGCATATTGCCACTAAAAGGACGCTCAGCAATTTTTCATAAGAGTTCACATTATCCATTTGATTTTGCAGTGTTTTGATTTGTTATATAAGAAGCACAAATTCTAAAGTGTGACTTCCATCGACATTTAAGGAACTCCAGAAAATACACCGTCTATTTGTAGATACTCGATGTCAACCCAGACAGCAATCCCTTAGGGGAAAATGTCATGTATTGTAAAGTTGCCCACTGAGGACGAGCAATGGCTCAGGCGAAAGGAGAGAGAGAGAGATTGAGAGGAAATTAGAAAACTCATGAAACTCTGAGTTCTCTTGCTCACTCAGGTTATTACATCAGGAGAAAGAAGAGGATAGTATGGACAAGATTCCATGGCAGAGTGAAAATCACCACTCCAGTGAAATATAGTACAAAAAATTGTATTGCTTTTCATTTGTGACACAGTGTGCCATATTGAAATGCAAAACTTGCATTGCTTTGCTCTTACAGCTCCTGTTCTCTTTAATTAAAATCAGCCAGCAGGGGATTGCTTCATAAGAATTAAATGTTGTGTCAGTAGAAGTTGTGTCAGACGTGAATGTGATGCATCTGTAAAAGCCAATGCAGAATGCAGAAAACATACCACACTGAAAAGCAAAAGATCTCTTTAATGAAAAACAATTTGCTTTTTAAGATTATGATCAGATATGGCTATAATATTATATATGCTGTATGAGCACTATTAAACATTTGTTTTGTACTAATGGCTGTTAAACTTGTTTTGAGTAAATTAGTAATGGCAGTCATGACATGTTGGTAAGTCTTGTTTAATGAACTAATAGTCATCTATTAATCCACTAATCTGGATTAAAAAAAAGTCTATGGTGCAATAACTATGAGATGCTAAATAATTGCTCTCATAACAAACATAAAGAAGCATATGTCAGCTTGACTACATTTCTGGGAAATGATTAATTGCATAAATTTTATTTTTCATCATATATTCCCCTCATTTGACCTCCCCCCGCTACTGTATGAGGTCCAGAGGAAATAGAAAATGAGATAATTGCATTCAGATCACATTTAGACTTTCATTTTCACATCCCATGCTTACATCAGCACTGTGGATATGAATGGAGCATGAGAAATGAACTCACTCTCCTGAAGATGTACCTCATGTGTTTGTCTAGTAGAAGTCTAATTTTTCCAGCTGACTACATTTCATGACTTTAATTTGCTTTTTAATGACTCAGACACGCATGATAAAGCAGCTCTATTAAGAAGCGCTATATTCCACTGGCTCACAATTGCTGATGCCACTGGATTCAGCATTCTGTCCACCTAAGGATTCATTTTGTAGGTCAGGAGATGCTTAGAGACACATTTTTCCAGTTAGCTGCTGTTTAATTGCATCACCTGTGCAAAGTTCTGTCTGTCTGGAAAGAAAGACACAGACGACCTTGGATTCATTAATATCACATGTCAGCTGTGCCTTTCGTACAGCGTGGGACAATATTAAGGGAGCATGAGTTAAAGTAATAACAAGGAATCAATAAAAATGGAATTGAATAAACTGCATTTGGATTTAAAAGTGAGTAATATGCAGTTTTTTGATTTGATTTAAAAAATGATTTGAGCACCAGAGCAAATATTTTATAAATTATAAGCCGCTTTTATCACTGATCATATTCTGTCAAAGATTTACTATAGCACAAAAAAGTCAGTGAAAAAATGGGCTAAATAAAAAGTAATCTGGATAATAGAAAGTATTTATCTTTTTGTGCTATGAGTGTTAAATGTGCAAGGCAACATGAACAACATGATGACAAATGGTAATATATGGCATGTTTGCCAAATTGCATTGTTTTAATTAAATAATCTTTACATTTTATCAACTCAAATGACACTTTTATTTCCTTGCATTTTTACCAAATTTACCATTTTATCAATTTAGTTCTGTTACTTCATCCACTCATAAACAGCTGAGATGCTGTAAGTAGGTTTATTTTATGATATTAGGAATACACCTATAAAAATAGTACAAAGTAAACCACCTCAGACGGACCTAACGGTACAAAAAATCTGAACCAAACAAGAAGGCTATAAAAATTCCGTCCCATTAAGAAGGCAGGAGGTTTGAATGGTTCAGTCGTAATATTATTCTTTGTCGAACCTGCTGTCTCTGATCACATTTGCGGAACAACCCAGAACTAAAATCTTCCTGCTCAAGCTGCTCAATCCATACAAATAGTTGATGGTGGGCTTAGTGTTTAGGGAGCGCTGGCTGGTATTTCTCGTTCACCTGCAGTAGGAGAAGCGCCAAAACTATTTCATCCCCAACACTCTGACTGAGGGAACAAGATTTAAGATATATCTGTATGCCGAGAAAGATAAGCTTTCAAATTTAATTTAAATCCCAGAGCAGCAGCATTTCATTGATAGATAGGTCTCTCTCTCTCTCTCTTCCTGTGATTGCTTTGTGATTTGTGAAGCTTTTGGGAGTTGATTCTGGATCTGTAAACTGAGTAGAAGACAGTTATGTCTGAGAAAGTGGAATAAACCAGGGCAGGTGGAGCTCATCACTGTAGTAATTCTATTTTACACATGGAGGTTCTCCAAAGCCACTTTATGTCTCATTTCAGAAGCAGCCAAATTCATATTACTCCTTGTCTTTAACAGTCGAGTAGCTGAGTGAGGCTCTGTAGAGTTACATATGAATGCTTTTGTTCTGCGTATGTGCACTGTTGCTTTTTCACCAGTTTGGTGCCAGTGTCTAATCTCAGACTGTTCTACATGTTAAACGTTACAAAGGAGCAGGTTCTCAGCTGGCGAACATGGTTCCATTCCTGCACAGCAATTGTGCTGTTGAAAAGAGCCAAAGAAATGGTTGTCATAAGCTGCCGGCATGGAAAAGCTCAAGCAGCTCAAGTATTTTTTTTTATTATTGCCAGTAAAAGAAAAGCATTGAACACTAAGAAGGGTTTTGGGGGAAAAAAGGACAGAAATCAGCACCTACCAGCATTGCAATAAAGTCCTTGATTGACTGAGGACTTGTTTTTTAAAACGCTTACAAACTTGATAAGACCTTCAAAAACATAAAAGCTGGTTTACTAACAGCATCTTTCATGTGAGGAAAATAGCATGCCTTGACTATTTAGCTTTTTTTTTTTTTTTTTTTTTTTTTTTTTAAACTGTGCAATTTGGAGCATACCTAATGGCACAAGACTCAATGCAAATTGATTAATTTTGCACTCACAATGCAATTTACTAAGCCTCAAAGTCACTTTGGGAGCAACAAGTGTATGTGCAAATTAATACGTCCAGAAACCATTATTAAATTATGTATTAAATTTGCAGAAATGCAGCCAGTTATTAAGAAAGTTTTACAGTTAAGTCTTGATAATGAGAGAGATTATCTAAATCAGGTAAAATAGTAAAATAATCAGAAAGTCTTTTGAAATTATGCCTTTTCTTTCTGTGGTTAAGTTTCATATGAGACATTCACCATGTATTCGCAAATCCAGTGCCATCGGCAGTTAAACAGAGCCTTCGATAAGATTTTCTTTCACATACACACCTCTCATGTCATACAGATATTGGGTTTACAATCCAGATTAGTTAAACTTCAGGGGAGCTAGCTACCAAGCTGAGCTATGGGGCAAATCTGAAATAGCTTCTTACAGGCCACATAGTGCACTAGATAGGTTGCAGAAACCACCACGTAGGGAGTAGGAAGCCATTTGGGATTTAGCCTACTTTCTGGTCTGATGATTACTATTACCATAGAAACAGCAGTTTGTATTGTCTAGCCTTTTTCCTGCTTGTTATGGGCAAATGTGCAGGTGCCTTAGCTGGAGCAACGTGAAAAAATATGTTTTTTGATATTTTTGGAGCTGAAGACCAAATTGTTTTCTTAATTTTTTTGTAAGATTTTTTGTCAATAAAGTTTTGACACAAACTTTATCGAGTCCTCGTAATGGTTCTACCGGTGTTTTTAAAGTCACCCACACCAAGCTCTTACTGCAAAATTGCAGTGGACAATGGCAAAAATGACAGTGGACTACTAAACCCTTCAGGGCTACTCACCTGGCCTGGATGCGGACACCTACCCTGGTTGTCCCCCTTGACATCAGGGCTGTGGCCAGATATGAAATAGAATCTATAGCCGAGTTAGCTGATTTTGTGCCTGATGTTGAGTTATCTCAGATGAGAGGCTGTCGCCCTATCGTCAGGAGATCAGGCAAGACCAACTTAGGGAGAAAATAAGTGAAAAAAAAATGAGGAACTGTGAGCTGCACTTCTGGCAAATGGTGCATTACAATGCAATAGTGGAATCAGTACTTGGTCAAACCCTCTCAGATTGTATGTTTTACAATGAGGGAGATATATATGTCATATATATTCGACATTCGAACACGTCCAGTGTAAGAGATGTGCTGCAGTGTCACTGCATCCCTCTGTAGTTTCCTAAACCTCTTAGTCTGTGAAATTCGATGGTGCTGCTCACAACACCAAGGACAAGCGCTGATTAGTCTTCATCTGTGCCTGGGAGATTCATCTTTCTGCCTTTTTTCAGTTGAGGCAGCAGTAATGAGGACGCCTGTCAACAAGTAGTGAAAATATTATCCATAGTGCAGGCATAATGGCGAGATCAAGCCTTTATTAGTAACATCTTCTTCTGTCAGTTAGAGGTCAAAACGTTTTCTGATACTTTCTTACCTGATAATGTTTGTTGTATGGTGACCAGTTATAAAAGCACAAAAATCAGTTGTAACAGTTGTAAGATGGTTGTGCAGCGATGATTACATTACGTACTCTCATCATTATCTTGCAGCTGTCATTTTGCTGTGATGTTTTTGAGAAGCTGGGATCTGGTCTGAGAGCCACTGTGTTCCAGTTGGAGTCTGGCAGATGTCCAAACCATCTGCACATCTTCATGTTCACACAGACTTTTTGCAGGATTGCTGATAGGCTGCCATCCCCGGGGTCCATTTTATGATCAGGAAATGAGCATAATCATCATCTAAATACTAAAATTAAATTAAAGTAAGGATTATTGAATATTATAGAAGTTTATTTTTACAACCACACTGATCAACCAGTAGAAAAACAGCTCCTGGACTATATTAAAAATATTCCATTTTTACCGTTAGCACAGTTGCGTCTTGTAAGCACTCCTGTAAGAGTGTTCTTGTACAACATTCTTGCTGTGGAATCCAATTTTCATAGTGTGAACACTTAAGCTGCAATTATTTTTCTGTCTAAAATGGTCGCTTGTGCATAAGCTACAAGAGACACAGAGCCAGCAAAGGTTGAGCTGTTTGTGGAAGCTTTGTTTTCTATTTTAGTTAGTTTTTGCAGTGTAATTTGTCTTCTGGTTGATCCTGGCCTTCAGCATCAGCTTGTACAAACTGTACAGAATTGTGCTGCCACTCAGCTTAGAGTTCAGCTTTGAGCTGCTTTCATAGACTTGGCAGAAAAATCCTTAATTAAATGCACATAAAAGCCATAAACACCCTTCAGTGCCTGAAAGTCTTGTTACTCCATTGTGTGTGTAAACACTGTGCACCACCTCTGGATATAAAGTAGATAAATATTTTTTTTTAAAAATGACAATAAAAAGCAGTATTATAAATGAAGTTGTGATCATGGGAGACCTGAAGCTGATGTTTAAGGGCTAACAATGGATTGGACAAAAAATAACTATCTGGTCGAAGGATTACATGTCAAACCGTCGTTTTTAAATTTTGTCCCACATAAACCCGTGGGTTTGGCAGCTGTGACTGAATTGATCTGGATGTCTCTGTTAAAGTCTGATAAGACACACAGCTCTTTTAATTACTGTCTATATTGAAATCTAATCAAATGAATTTGCTTCGGCAGTGCGTTGATCAATATAAACAATATTGAAAGAAATAGATCTCTTGTCTCATGCTTAGGGATCTTCTTGGTGGCAGGTGTGTGTGCGCACAGGGGCAGTGGAAAAAGGAGAGAGGAAGCAGGATGGCCACTAACATCACCTTTTAATATTTTATAATATATTAATATATTATTTGAATATTTGTTAGAATTAATTAATTTAAGGACTTTATGTGATCACAGTGGCAATGTGTATAATAATCTAACTTGACAGTGCATGGAAACACAGTACTGAATTCTCCACACAAAAAGAAAACAAATAGTCTCACCAAGTCTGTACAGTACGTACGTAACAGTGAAGACTACATTTTACCCGAATATCATAAATTTTTGCCAAGATTCATGAATTGTGTCCATTGTAATTTAAGATAGAGGTGTTTGACCAATTACGATAGCGGTATTCTGACCAATCCCACCACTTCTGCAGAAGTTTTAATTTCCCACGGTTATTTTCGTTTGCACCACCCTCTGATACTTTCTGACAAATTTAGTTAGGATTGTTTCTTGGAATATAAACAAATAACTAATTTAAACCACCATGGCCCTGACCAGGATTAAGCAGATACTGAGGATGAATGGAAGCAGTAAATGTATTGCACCATGTTACAAGCACCGTATACACACCATATACACGTTCATGTTAATACACATGGCTTTTTTTGTGCTGACAGCTTCGTATCTGCAGAAAGTAAAAAAAAAAAATAACAACGCTCCCCTCCTGTAGATCCTGCAGGATCCCAGTCCTGAAGCACATCTCTAGCTCAAGACTTTTCATGGTGTTGTAGTAAACTTTATTGGAAATGTGTTATCTCTTTTTTGCCCCACAAGTTTCTGACCTCCTGCTCCTAAGACTGTTTTTATTTCAATGCACACCTCTAATTTGTGCTACTCTCTGCATAAAAAAGGTAGATGAGGCATTTCTTCTTCATATTTTCCCACAGACTTATTGTGGTTGAAGAGCATAATGAATACTGACACACTGAAATGGTTAACCAGGTACTCAGATATTCTGCCCAAGTTAACATTGTCTATACATTGTTCTACAATGTAACTGATTGTAGTTTGTGATCACATAGCCACTGTTTTTGCCATTTTACTTCTATATATAAGTACACATTACATCATATACATGTACAAGCATACATGCAGTCCGCATAACCTGCTGGTGAGGATTCATACCTGTTTCGTCCTTTGCAGCAATGATACATAAATAGCGTCCCCTTGTGGAAAATCTTCCCTCTGCTAAATATGAATGTGTTAGTGAGTGAGCCAGGTCCATGAAGTTACAAAGTATAGCGAAGAAATCTTCCAGAGCCTTGAGGAGGAGCAGCCGATTGCGGCAATGTCTTCTCTACCTCTCTGCAGTGCCACATTTTCATTTGTCATTCCAGCACGAGATCAGAGAGGCTGTAAATCCTCCAGAACCTTTATGGCTTCTGTAGCTGTTAAATTGAAATCATGCATCACAGTGCAGGGCTTTAATACACTAGGCTCTCCTTTTCCAGAATGCTGATGAATGAATGTGTGTTTGGAAATAAGCTGCAAAAGTTCCTCTTCTTGTGGTCTGGGGTTTTTAAACGGTGCTCTAGGAATTAAGGTGGAATGATTTCAGCCGTAAAAGACTAAGAAATCTGAGTAAATATATGTTTACTTTCTCACTGCTTTTTTTTTTCTCAAGGTGTATATGAACATGTGATTATTTAGTAATACACAATTCTGAGGTGTAATGTGGTGATGATTTTTACTCCTTTTTTTTGTAATGTGCGTATGAGTGTCTTTGTATGTGTGTTTACAAGGTGTTGTGCTAATTGGATAAAAGGAAGAATTCAGTTGCAGACTTTGTGTCATGGTTTTGCTCACAAATGCTTTTTCTTGTGTATTTCCTGATTTTGAACTTAGTCTGGCTTTTGAGAACAAATGAGATTAGCCTTTTAATAGACTGTTATCATAGTCTCAGCAAAAGAGACATGGCCTCTTTTTGTCTTTCAGTCCCATTGAAGTAGGAGTGGTCCCTTTTGTTTGTCCGTCCCAGTAAAGAAGGCGTGGCCTCTTTGTGTCTGTCAGTCCCAGTGAAGGAGGTGTGGCCTCTTTGTGTCTGTCAGTCCCAGTGA
>CM074969.1:10653730-10661230 GCA_037577455.1 Pangasius macronema
CCTTATCCTAGCAAAGAGTGTGAAGAACGACAAGACTCTGAAACCCCCGTACCCCCTTACTGTGACCAGGAGGAGGTGGACCTGCCCAGCAGCCATCCTGCCACCCCAGATCACACCCACTCCAATTACCATGGCCATCCAGACAGCCTTGATGGAGACTCAAGCTCTGACTACGTTAATAATACATCAGAGGATGAAGAGGACTATGATGAAGGACTGCCTGAAGAAGATGAGGGAGTGACATACTACATCCGTTATTGTCCGGAGGATGACAGTTACCTGGAGGGGATGGACTGTAATGAGGGCAGGTATGGGCACGCTGAGCCACCCCCAGACACAGACGAGTGCCAAGAAGCAGTGGAGGAGTGGGTAGAGGGTGAGGGTGAGGGTGAGGTGCGCTGTGAAGTTCTGGAGCAGGACTCTGACCAGCAGATATATGACGGGAGACCTGAACCAGTCCTTGATCACCATCCGCACCTTCAGTACCATCACCAGGACCAAGTTCTTCCTCAGTCCCAGGAACAAGAGGAGGATGATGAGGAGAGTGAGGAGTACTGCGCTAATGAAGAGGAGGAACAAGACAGAGAGGTCTACACAGGGGACTACTATGCCCCAGAGGACAATGGGAACTCCATGTATGCAGGCCACAAGGTTGTAGAGGGCGAGATAGGTGAAGAGACAGAGGAAGACATTGATCAGATTGTGGCTGAGATTAAGATGAGCATGAGCATGGGCAGCCTAAGCAGTGGGGCTGATCAGAGCCCAGAGGAGCTGGCACCTGTGCCCACGCGTTACCAGGCTGAAGCTGAGCCCAAAGCCGAACCAGCACCTTACCCCCCACCACACCGCCATGACGGCAGACCCAAAACTCTCAACATCCCTCCTGCTGGGCACAACCCACAGCCACAGAGGAGCTCAAAAGGGCACTTGCACACCCCGGAGGAAAGGAGGAGATGGGCACAGGAGCAGAACAGGGAACAGGTAAGAGAAGAGGACCACACACAGCTAAAAATAAGACCAAACATTCTTCCAGGTAGTTAATGAAGTTGTGATTATCTCTTCATTGAGGTTCATAGCATCTGATTTTGTGCACAGAGCTGTCTTTAGATGGCTATGCCTGTTTCAGACATCATAGCAGTGATAGCATTACTGTGACGGTTGTGACAGCTATGACAGTCAAGTTTTTCAAATAGATTATCACCTTCACAGTATTCTAAGCTAAACAAGCTTCATAATTACAAGTTCATAATTATTAAGTATTAAGTCAATTTAAGGCACAACCTCTTCCAAACATCTCCAAACTGCTCAGTGCAAAAAAAAAAATCTGGCTTTTTCTGGGCTTCATAAATGTGTAGATGATTTATACGAGCAATTATTTTGTAATGTCTTATTTATGCTGTGATGGATTTGTGTTCCATCTAGGATATATTCCCAGTGAGTGCCCTGTGTTCCCTGAATAGGCTCTGGATCCACTGCAACCCTGGTAAAGGGCTTACTGAAAATGAATGAATGAGTCAATCAATGTCATATTTTATTTATTATATTTCAGCCTCTAAAGACATTCTATGGTTTATTTGGTGCATTTACACAGCCCAAAACATAAATGTCAGGGTAAAAGTTTGTTATCAGTATAACAAATTGGTGCACTGCTTGCCTTTAAAGTGGATATCACAAAAGAAAACAACTACAGCAACATGTCAGGTTGTTATTGTGTATAACTGAAAGACGCATGTGTTTTGGCCAAATTTTACACCACAAGCATATCATGTAAATCCATAGATAATTCTACGGTCTGAATACAGATGAGCTCAATTTCAATATGTAGCACACGGGAAGGACGACTCGGTAGACAGGCGGACTTCGACAGAGCTTCGGGCTTGCTTTATTTTTCCAAATAGCAATTGAACACTCAGCCAAAAAAAAACCAACTAAATAAAATACTGTCCCAATATTTCAGGGCTTTTGCCTCACTCAAGTTCCTCAACACCTTCCAAGCTTATGCTCTGGCATGTGTGGATATGCAAGTGTGATATGTGTAACCAGGGGCATAACCTGGCCTGGGCATTCAGGGCTGTAGACCCAAAGATTTTTTTCTTTAGCCCCGAATAATTCTCCACTTGAAGAGTTTTCTCACTGTGTAACTGAACGCCAGTAAAAGAAGACAGCAGTGTTGTAATTTTTATCTACCGTGAATGGAGTGTCGTATTTTATCTTCAGTTAACAGAGGCAAAACCATTCAGACAGGGTTTACTGGAAAATATGTGGAAATACTTGTGTCTTATTGGCTGACAGGTCTCAATTCTGCCAAACGCTAGCTCACACAGTCAGTTAGTGCGAGGGAAAAGTTTTTTAAAAATTCACAATAAAAATAGACTTAAGTGAACAATAAGTTCACTTAAGATAATTATTTAATCTCGCCAAACTATATATAATTCAAAAGGTTCTATCACTCAATATTTGATATTTGACCACTGTTTTACAATAGAAATGCTACAGTGGTTATAATTCCTTGATTTGTGTGATGAGTAATCATGAAAACATGCAAACTCAAACCGGCAGTTATGACCTTATTATGAAACATGCGATGAACAATAATTTGCACATTTGGAAAATGTTGATGTATTCACATATTTACTTCGCATGTGGTCAGCAATAATTATAATTTCAACTATTTACTTTCTTTTAAATTATCCACTCTGACGTATGTGGTGAAAAACTTTATGAAACCGAATATATTGTACACATCACACACATCATACATATTATACACATCATTTTCGGGCTAAAATGGGTGTGCAAGTTAAGCTTATTAAAAATTATTCAAATCTATCTACTAGTGAGCTTACCGTGCTGTGTCTGGTGGGGGATCTGTGAAACCTGAATGTCACCTTTCAGGTGCTGTTATGGTATTTCAGTTCATTTTTGCAGTGAGGGCAGAAAACAACATTGTTTTTCACATCTAACGTAATGACATTCTTTGTCATTTGTGCATGGACCCTGGTGCACAGGAAAAAAGCTGTGTAAATGCCTATACGAGTTCCAAGTTACGTGAACATGATATGACCAGAGCATACGGACAGCCAACATACTTTGCATGGCATTGTAGCCAGCTAAACTGAGTCGATGGGCCATAACAATACTGAAGTAGTCTAAATTTAACCAGATAATATAATTTTTAAAAGACAATTCAATCACTGTCTTCATTTTATATTTAACATTTTTACTACCTGTACCATTGAGGTGGGAATTGTGGTTCATATAAAGTAGGTCCATCAGCAATGATTTTGCAACCAGATTATGAAAGTATACTTGGTCATGTTGAGTAGTTAGCCATTTTCAACTCTCATTCATGAAATTTCCATTGTATTATGGGTTTTGATGATTTTTCCATCATGTAGGCCTTGTAATAATGGTACTAGCTATCTGATATGATGCTGGATTGAGACACTGAGTGTCTGGATTATTCATGTGCAGATTATAAAGTAAATCAAATCCAAACCTTTCCTTCCTTCTCCAATTTTCACATTTTTAAGCAACTAACCCTCAAATGCAAGGAAAAAGCTGCATAAAAATGCATGGAAACAGTCTATCTAGAAGTATGTTTTTAAAAGTTTTTTGAAGAGAAGGAGAAGAATCTGGGCTCAGCTCCAGATCATTAACAGTACAGCTTATGCCCCCGTGTGTGAGACCTCTGTCAGCTCTGTCCTCCTCTCTCTCTCAGGTTTATGGCATTCTCTTTTTTTCCTGAAAGGGCAAACAAAGCACACATAAGTGAACTCACCGTGATAACACACAGGTGAGAATCATCAGTGTTACCTGCCGGTTCAACTCACCTCCTCTCCATCCACAGCTGACACACAAACATGCCCCCACTGCCACATACCGTCACCATCTGACTCAGGCCAGGGGGCCGTCTGGCCTGCAGCTGACTTTCCCCCCACCCCGGCAGGAGAGGTAATCCACCACGACCATCTGTGCCCATGGCCTGTGGACCACCTTGACCTTGAATGGCTGAAGTGCCAGATACCAATGAGTGATCCGCACATTGGTATCCTTCATGCGGTGGAGCCTTTGGAGTGGGGAATGATTCGAACAGAGGGTAAAGGGTGCCCCAGTAGGTAGCACTGGAGGGTGAGGACCACCCACTTAATGACCAGACACTCCTTCTTTATCATGCTGTACCTACTGTCCCTCCTGTGCGCATTTGGCTGATGTCTTCTCCAACTACCACCTGGGAAAAAACAGCCCCCAGCCCTCTGTTTGACAGTCAGTCTGCAGAACAATAGGGAGAGAAAAGTCAGGAGAATGCAACAGTGGGCCGCCCCACAAAACTGCTTTTACTGCTCGCACAGCTCCGTCCACTGGACCGAATTAGTGGATGAAGAATTAGTGGATGGGTGAGGTGAGGACTAACTGCCGCCTCTACTCTGTGCTTTTGTCCCCGGGAATTTAATGATGACTGGCACCAGTGGATAATTGGGAACATCCCATCATTGAATCAGGCTTTGAAAGACGGTGGTCTGGTTACAACCAAAGCCCACCAAGGCCTGATGTATACTCCCATGTATACTCATTGACACGTGGTACGTTCCTGTTCAATCGGAGGAGGCCTGTGGTGCATCAGGGATCCAGGTCCTTGAAATACCTTGCTTCCTCGCTGTGCCAGCAAACCTGCCCAGGCTATTTCCTGGTCCTGGTGGGAATGGAAGGTTCTACCTGTGTGGAGAGAGAGGGAGCTGGGGGAGACATCAGAGAAGGAAGAGAGGGAGGGGAGAAAAAGCGGCATCGAATCCTGGGTTAAGGGTTCAGTTTCGGGGCCCTGGCACCTTGGTTACGGGGACCTGGATCCGAAGGTGGAACAGAGGGTGGTGAGAGAAAGAAAGTGAGAAGATGGATGGCCTTCTGCTGCTGCAGACACTGCAAAGGTGATCCTCCACTAGCTAAATGGCTTTTTCCAGGAATGCCGGTTGGTGATACTGGACCCACTCCGCTGTTCCTGCCAGGAGCCATGTGATGAGCTGCTCCATCACCATCAGATCAAGAATTCCCTTGGCGTCCTGCTCATCAGCCAGCACCCACCACCGACAGGAGTCGTTGAGCTGCTGTGCGAGGACAAACGGGTGGCTGACCCTCGAGATTTTCAGGACCCAGATGTGTGTTCCTGATGCTTGACCATGTCCCTGCTGCCACACAATTCTAACTCGTCACAATGCATGCTTAATTTAACTATGGCTGTTAGAGATTGAAATTACATATTGCAAACATCTGCACTATTAGTATTGCAAAAGCCAGTATTCTGATAACAGTTAGCATATAGGGAATTGAAAGTCACAGTAAATATTGCGTTTGAAAAATCACAGCAGAGTACATTCAGACAGTTCCTTTACTCTTTAAGTACTGATATTGAGTTTAGTGCATTATGTAATTTAACGGAACTGCGTTTTCATTGGGTTCATATTGTATACGGACGTGTGTAATCTCCATTAACTTCTCCACAAATAGGTCTGTTTTTTGGAACATATAACATATATTCTACTGTTTTATAGTACTTACATCCTGAAAATATGTTTCAGTGTATATTTACTAAATTGCAAAGCCATTTTTTCTGTAAAGAGGATTGGAGGTGCAATCTGCAATCTTCTAAAGATTGTACTTGTGTGATTGTCTGTGAAGGACAAGGGCAGTGTAATCAAAGTGCTTTCAACTTATCTCAGACCTGCAATTTATTGATTGATGTTGAGTAGATCTTTCCTAATGCAACAGGACAAACACACAACATTTTTTTTCTTGATTTAGTCTTAATTATTTAGAGAGAGAAAGGATTATCTGTGTTCATCATTTTGCCTGACAAGCACATTCATAGGACATATCTATAGTATTTATTTATCTCTGTGGTGCCACAGAATCTTTAAACAGAATTGAAAATAAATGATATGGACTACCAATACTCCAACCAGTAAGGACAAAGAGGTGTCTCCCCTTGCCTGTCATTCCATAAGCTCTTCCTTCTGCAGTATCATTCATGCTTTCTTCCTTAGGGATGCTGTGTTTTGAGGGCATGGCTCTGGAAAGAACAATGTTTGGGTTAATTGCAATATTGGCGTTTTCAGTACTGACATCGCAAAAGCTTGCAATATGCAAATGTGTCTCTAAACAATCTACTATTCATTTATAGTGTTTTGTGACACCATCTTTGATGTTACAGATAATTTTTCTGTGGGGGTTTTGATAAATCTTTTAGGCACATTAATACTGATTTATCTGTAACCATGAAACATCATGGGTTCATCAGTTATTGTGAGGCATGTCGTAATCGCAATGTGTAGCAATTTAGATGAATCTTCATGACTGTAGGAAGTAATATCACTGTTTTTAATACTTGTGGTTGCTGATAAACATCATACAAAACACTAGTGGAAAAACCATTAAATAACAGGATGTCCAAATTAAAATCAAGACCATATTGTTCATTTGTTGGACGTTTCCTTGGGTCAGGAACAAACTTGCTTTTAGAAATCAAAGTGTATTGAATTCCAAAAGACAAAGCACAGTGAACCACTTGAACACTAATTTCAGGATCAGGAGCACACTCTTTAACTATATATTTATACTTAAAAGCAGACATGACACAAGTCATGAATGACAAGAGGGTCTAACAGATATTTTAATCTAGAGGTCAGTATGAGTTGCATGCCATTGACTAAGCTGTTGAATACTCAGCTGTGCTATGTATTCATTTGACAAACAAGAAAGCTAACCAGTTAGCTAGCTAACTCACTCAGCCATAACAATATGCTTGGAACGTCTGCTTCCTTCTTCGCAGTGAGCTAGATGTTGAGTACGTTTTAGACAGTGTTTGACTGCTCCATCTTCTCTATACACGATTGATAATTTATTGTGAATTTTTGTATGTCTTATTTGTGTGCCTTTTTAGAAGAGTCAAGAAATATCAGCTAGTGATATTGTTTTGACAGCTTTACATTTAAAATGGTGCCACAGGAAATTTTGTAGGAACAGACATGTGCCGTAACTAACTGAATAACTAGTTTACCTCTTTGAAATTGTCTATAATCACAAGATATACACATATTAGTTCCCCTGGCTCATGTTTAACCCTAATCTCTAAGAATGTAATTTCAGTTAGGCAACTTGTTTGAGATTCTGGTAGCATGGCCTGTTCTGCCGTGGACTGGAAAACACCTTGCTACATCTGTTGTTTCACTGCACAGAAACTTTTTTGCTAGATTGTGACCACAAACAGGTGTAAATAACCCGACCTTTGTTATTGTTGGACATGCAGTTATCTGTCCATGATAACATTCAAACTAGGTATAAATAGGTATAAATACCAAGAAGCTGTTGCCTTCTTTTTGTTGGCTTTGTAGTATAGTGAAATTAGTGTAGCTGTGACTGGGGTTGATATGGGTCAGATCATTCCACTGAGGAACAGGCCACAAAGGGCTTCCTACAGGAACTGTCAAATTGCTTTTTTCACTTCTC
>CM074969.1:10671631-10693237 GCA_037577455.1 Pangasius macronema
TTGATTTTATACCCCCGTGGCCAGGCCAAGTGATTATGACAACTGATTCTGATCATTTGGTTGGGTGAGAGAATACTTTTGGTTATATTGTGTGTATATATATATATATATATATATATATATATATATATATATATATATAATATCTAAATCTGAATAATCATAAAATTATTCACAATCCTCCAAGCATAATCCTCTTAATAAGAATTACGATGTGATCAAGCAATAGGCTCTGTGTCATTTTATTCATTTGTACCCAACGTTATGTTTACAACACATTTATGTTTAAACCTTCTTGATACAGCAGGTTGTTTCTTTCTGTTTCTGATTGGCTAATCCATTCAGAGCATAATTCTGTTCTGCTAATTGTCATATCAGAAAAGTTAGAAATAGTAAATTCCATATTTATATGCTCAGTGCTTAAAACTAATTCACTTTTTGCACTAAACTTTAGACATTCAAGTGCAGGTTGAGAGGAGAATTTTTCATATGTTTGGAAACTTTTATTTATCTTTTTGCTCAGAATGTTGAGGTGTCAAGTACTTTTGTGCTCCCTCAGTTCACTCTACCTGGGTTACGTGGGATTGGACAGGGGTGGGTTATGATGGAAATGTTTTACCAATAAACCGAATGAAAAACACTGAGGTTAAGAGATTCAATTCAGTGCTGCAGAATACTGCATTACGAATAACAAGTAACATTAAATGCTGGAAAGCTCTGTAACCTCCCCTGTGACAGATTGCATCTGTGTGATCCAGACAACAAATGCAGCATGGTATCTTTTTCAGACACCATTTGTGCTGCATTTTAAGTGTGAATTCGAGTGCAGTAAACAAGTTGTCATACATACTCAGGCTGCCTCATAACAGATGAGAAATGTTTGAATCAAATACGTATTCAGCATGCATAATCCTTCTTATCTTTTCTAGCTCAGATCTGAATGTAGCATATAGTTAACCTTTTTTCCTGCTCATGTCATGATGGTTATCAACCCCATATTTGCATATCACATGAATTAGTCTGTCTATATGGGAGCAAAAGAGCTTTGTTTATGTTTAGTTTTAGGACAGAACATAGATGTGTCATCACATGGATCTCATGGATCAGTTATTGCACACCTGATGTTTGGCTGTTTATGTTTACTTTCCTGTTTGTTCTAACATGGTTATTTGTTTCCTTTGGCTTCCCACCATCTCTTTTGCCCCTCCCACACGTGACGACCCCTGTCCTACCCCAACGTCGCACAGAGAGTTCAGAAGGCAGCCAAAATCAAGAAAAAGGCGGTGTGTAATCAAGAGCTTGCACACTAAAAGCACACTAACCATTAAGCACCAAGAGAAAAGTCAATCACATCTCCCTTCCTCTCCCTGCATGTCAATGAAATTTCCAGCACCATTTCCATCTTTTTCACCCAGCATCAGTGTGGCATTCGCATCGTATCATCTGAGATCTAAAAAATATTGAAAACTAGAGAGAAAGCTTGGTAGTTTCACACTAATTCAGTTGTCATGGGTCCTTATTGAGTTTCGTGATATCAGAGGTATGAATCACACACAGAAGCTGAAATGGCAGGAGATTTTCTCACCATGCAGGCGATCTGACGGCGGCTTGCAAACAGGATTTTAGTTATGGAAATGTTTTCTTACAGCAGAAATGATTATGGTTGGTTTGGTTAAGGCCAATTGAAATGGACAGGAGGTGGGAGTTCACCAGAGGCCATATCTGAACAGAAAACTTACTGCTACTGAAAGAGAAAGTATTTCTTCTAAACTTTACTTTGACTGTACTTCTAACTTTAGTTTTTAAACTAGACTAGAAATTTAAATTACCATCCACTAAAAAAAACTAACTATTCTATTATATTTCAGTTTTCCATTCAATTTGATCACATTCAATTAACTAAATTTTGCAAGTGTTAAAATTTAATCTAAATCTAATCTGATTTATTTAGTGATGTCTTCTGCATTTTATATTAAGCAGAGTAATGTTGTTTCTTAGTTAATTTTGTTTTTTTCTTAAAACTAATGAGGTTTTTCGTGTGTTATTGGAAATCCCCTTGTTTTGTAACTACAATGATTTACTTAGTGTACAAAATAGCAGGGAGGCAAAGCTAGTGTGATATTAGAGAAAGTAGCTAGCTAAGTGGTTTTGCATATAATTATTTTTACTATACTTATGATGAATAAATATTGGCTAGATAACAGTAAATTGTAATAATGTAGGCTAATACAGGTTAATTCCAAATGAGATCAGAGAGTACTTTTGCTTTTCGTTTGGTCACTTAGTGATAATTTCACTAATTATAACATCCTCAAGATTAAAAGACAAATCCAGTTAATTAATATTCACAGACATTTCAAAGGGACCCTGATGACCAGAAACTTTTATATACTGTTACTGTACTATTCCACTTGCCTCATCCACGCCTAATCCAATTATGAGAGTGATTTTGATTGAGAGATTCCTGTGTCTTATGATTTACTAACCAACCATTCTCTGTGCCAGCCCACCAATTCTTCCCTCTGTATCCCCCTGTGTCATCCCTATCTATCCAAACATCTCTCGGTGTCTCTCTCGTGTACAGTACACACAGTCATTTCCTGATTGGGTGCTTTTAGTACATTAGCAGTTTCAGTTTTTTTTTTTTTTGTCTTTTTATTTGTTAATCTCCTCATTCCCTAAGCATGGACTCAGTGTTTATTAATGTAGGAAATGGCTGTCTGACTATGTTGTGTTCAGATATATTCTATAGTCTGTGATTATTTCAAAATCCATCCAGTGATTTTCTTTTTATGATTTTGAGTTATTGCTGACAAGCACTGCCATTTCATATTTTACACAGCATTCTCCATTCCATTTCCTGTCCTATTTGGAATATTAATAGCTCAATTTACTTCAGCTCCACATATGTCCTGGCCCCCGGAAGCCCAGCCTGTGTTAGTCTCTGATTTATGAATTAGGCATTTAAAATGCCTTCAATGGAGGCCAAGGAGCATATTATCTCCAGGCCCAATGGTCTTTATAAGAGGTCCTCAGGGCTCCCGGGTGCCAACTAGGAGCATTCTCTCATCTGTACTTTGTGTTTCTCTACAGAACTCTGAAGGGGACACACAGACGCTGACTGAGGTGGACCTCTTCATCTCCACCCAGAGAATCAAAGTCCTCAATGCCGACACGCAGGTATGCGAAATCATGTTTTTTGGAACTATTAAGTAGAAATCCTTAGTGCAAGCAAGTCATTAACATGAGAGACAAATTCATTTATTGAAATGCCAAATATGTTGGAATTCAGCCACAATAATTAACAAGTGCAGCTCAGAAACACACTGTTCAGAGTAAATGGACAAAAGCAAAACAAGGGGTGCTTGTTAGATTATGATCATATGATAATTTTTTTAATTATTATTTTACTTGTAAGATTAGACACTTACTCTTTAATTGGGCTGACTACTCCCCTGTATGTGGAGTATTTTAATAGTTAATATTAATTAATAATAATATTACTCTTATTTATTTATCTTTGTAATTCCTTTACACTCTTGAGCAGGCTGCATACAAATATTCCAGTGTACATATTTATTTGCAGGGGGATTAGTTATGAGGGTTAATACTGCAGAATCATGTTCACCTGTTGATGGCAGAGCTTTGCTGCAGTCTATTAAAAACATATTGATGTAATTGCAGTGTAATCCAGATCTTGTGTGTAATCAGACGCAGGAGCTTACCACGCTGCTGAAATGAGTGTCTGAATTATAAATGAACTTTATGAGTATAAGAGACTGTGCATCTCCTAGATTTTGCCTAGGAGTGAAGAATTATGTAGGTTGTGTAAGTATCACTATTGTAGCAAGCATGTTTGTACTGACCCTAATACATTCCCCTCAGGATTTACTGTATAAAATTACAGATTTTTTGATCTAACAGAAAATCAGTCTGAACTACTTTTTGAATAACAGTATTTTCTTTCAAATATAAATGCTTTAATGATTGACACCCCTAAGATATATGTGGATATACAGTAAATACAAATAATTTGTCTTGTGCTTTCAGCTCCCATAAGCAGTTAAAAATACAGTTAGAAATTCTTGCCAGGAATTGGACCCATGAGCACACTGTCTCCCAGACAGTGAGGACGATGCTGAAGGAGGGAAAAAAGTGTCCAAAGTTTACAGTTTTATAATTGCACAGTTTAGTTGATGCTTGTGATTATCAGGTTTGGAAAACAAAAATCAACTGTTAAATGCCACTTTCATAACAACAAGCCGTTTGGAAGTCCTTCCTGAGAGCAACCCTCAAAATGCAAAACCTGAACTTCACAAAGCATCATTAGAACTACATTTGCCATTGTGTGTTGTGGTCAGATGAGGCCTTTTTTGGTCTCCCATGATCTGCATGATTGGCAACAAAAGGGCACGGCATATAAAGAAAAGCACCTCATACTCCACTGTAAAATATGGAAGTGGATCAGTGGTGCTTTGTGGCTGTTTTGTAGATTTGGTTTGTGGATTCTTGTAAAGATTGATGGCATCATGATATTTCAGCACAAAAGCTGGTTGCTTCTGCCAGGAGGTTGGCAGACTTGGCCATAGATAGATTTTTCAACAAGATGACAACAAAACCTCATTCTCTGGATTTGAACACTAAATCCTGATTGTATTGAAGAGGGTAGTCCAAACCTATACATATGTGTCAGTGTTTATATCTCTGTATGGGTGGGTTGTGTGTGTGCTCTCAGCAGAACAGCAGTGTGTGGGCAGCCTGGCACAGACGTTCTGCGTTTCTGTATGTACTGCAATGCAGTGTCTCTCCCTGCCTGACACAGCTCTCTTTCCTTCACACACCAAACAAGAGAGGAAGCATGCAGCAACAGACATTGCAAGTTCCCAGGCCTGCCTCATTCTTTTTCATCAAGCAGTAGTGTAGGTTATGTCCTGCACTGTAAGTAATTTACATTCCCATGTAAAAAAAGTAATATGCAGGAATAGTTCACAGTTAACATTATGTTACACCCACTGGTGAAGACATCATCAAAAAAATTATTTACAGGTGCACCATATCCCCTAAAGGAACAGTTGGCATAGTTGCAATTCCAGTAAAAACCCTGACAGGTCCACCTGACCCCGCTGGCTCTGTGGAAGCTTTGTATGCCTTGTGGGTTTTCTGTGAGGGTGGAGCTCATTTCTGTGCCAGAAAAAATGTAAACGGCCTGAAATGATGAAACAAGCCAGAACAATAACACAACAAAACTAAGAATCACAGTTTTTCTAAGGTATCTAAGTTAAAATTGTATGATTATAGAAACACCTTTCAAACGGGCAGTTTAATTGTCAAATTTAATCAACTAAATTTAATTGAGTTAAAATGGACACGTTTAACCTTTTTTGAACTCTGATTTATTCTTAACTCATGAAAATTAGCTTGTTGCAAGGATTTAAAAATATAAGCATTTTTATAAATTATAATCTCTGAAGCAGTCAAATGGACAAGACCTTTTGCTTTTCAGAAAGAAGAGTCAGTGTGTAAAAAAAAAAAAAATAATAATTCAATTTAAATTCTCAGTGACTAATGTAAAAGGAAAAAGGTGAACATGGAGACCCAAATGAGTATACCGTTGTTTTACAACAGCTAAACTGGATATCTTCATTCATAAAATAAACAGAGGCAAACTCCTCTTCCTTTTTTGTAGGATTGTGTGGCTATTTTTTATACAGTTCCCATACGGAGCATTTATGCATCCTTTGGTACCAAATAATTCTTTAAGGTACCTTCAGTAATTCCATAATACAATTCTGTGGCATGTATTGTAATGTAATTACAATTATCTAGATTCTCATAGTAGTTACATTATTATTATTATTTTAGTTACATTACAATTAATAGTGCATAATTGTTGAAATGTCTTAATTTAACACTTGCTTGTGTTACTTGTAGGTTGCCCTTTATGTTTGCAGAAGATATTGTCTGCTCCCAATACTAAGATGTCACAGGTGCTGAATTAAGGCAGGAACTGTTAGGTTGTGTCCCGGTGTTCATTTAATGTAAAGCCAGGCACCTTGTCCCTGACGGAACATGAACAACGGGGCTGATTAGGGCAGCGATTGTTCCCTCTTGGCCTGCAGCCCAGTGTGTGTTCAGAATGAAAATGTATGGATCTGCTCTGTACTTTCTCTGTCTGGAAAAGGTTGAAGGCTGTGTGTGGCTTGTATGCACGCACAAATTAGATCATTTATTGTGCTTCCTGAGTAATGATGTTCATCTGAGCAGGTGTAAGATGGAGAGAAAGCGGAATGCTGCTACTACATGCTGTTAACTGACCCACATGCACCTTGTTAATCAGGCTAATACACAACAGGTGTTGCCATAATGTATGATGATGTTATGAATGCTTTATTGTTTGTCAGAAAATCAGAGATGAGCTCAGACAGGGCTTTGTGCTTGTGATATCGACTATTGATGTTCACAAGACATTGCTATTGAAATCTGTTGTCCATATGAGGAATTTATGCAAGATATTTAATGAATAACTCTGCCAGACCAGTAGACGATTACCTACTGGCATTGTTGTTCTCACTAGAAATAGACTAGCTGGCATGCAAAACAGATGAACTCCTCACTGGTAAAATCACATCAAACATACAGTATATGGTGTAATTGGGGTGCTGTGATTTATTAGTAAAATCTGTAGGTAAAACCAAAAGAAATTAAATTATTCTTTGAAATGTAGTTTGAAATGTTATTTAGACATATTCAACATTAATTCCTTGGTAATTGCACAGATGACATTTAATTTCCGATTTTTATACCAACTAACTAACAGGTAGTGTAAATTCAATGCACTGGATAGACAGCCTAAGTCACAGATGTCAGATAATATTTAAGGAATAAAGCATGACTAGTTGTGGGATTATAGGAAAATAATCAACAGCATAATATTGTGATGCAGCCTTGATGCTCAGGTGAGAGGAAAATTATTTGAATTAAAATAATTAACAATTAAAATAAAAGTAAATCATATGAAAAATGGATTGTTGTGGAGATTACCGTAGTCAACGCACCAGGAGTGCTTTTTATCAATGACACTGGACAAAGAGCCAGCTCATCTCCTTTGTTCTAGTGATCATGACGGTGTTGAATAGTGGTAGAAAAGAACAGTGTTTTCAAATTGGAGCAAGTAGGATTCTGCACTGCAAGAAACAATATGTAATTTCAGCTTGAAGTAGGCAGATTGCTGTCCTGACTGTCATTCCATGTGTGGTAGACATGATAGAAGCATAATATAAGTCTGGTGGGGGAAAAAAAGCTTGATAAAAATGACTCTGTCATTATGGCTGCTGTTGTTTCTACAGGAGACGATGATGGACAATGCCCTGCGCACTATCTCATACATCGCTGACATTGGAAACATTGTGGTTTTGATGGCACGCAGACGCATGCCGCGCTCGGCCTCACAGGACTGCATTGAGACCACCCCAGGTGCTCCAGAGGCCAAGAAACAGTACAAGATGATCTGCCACGTCTTTGAGTCCGAAGATGTAAGGCTAACAGGAAAAAAATAAACTTGATGAAACTTGACCCCATTACTGGTATCACTGGCTACAACTAGCATATTGAGAGAATGTGAAAGTGTTTGTGTGTGTGGTGTTTGATGTGTTCTTTAGGTCATCTACACATACCAGCATGCTGTTGCTTGTCACTTTATCACAAGTTTGCATGATTTCTCCTATACATTGAATATGGAGATCCATAAATGCAATGATGAAATTGCAGTTTTCTGGACTGAAAATCCATAATAAGATTTGTAAATCTGCAACTATGATAACATTTTCCAAAAACTAATCTGAATTCATTTCATTCATTCATTCTTCTTCAGTATCCGCTTAATCCTCTGGGTTCTCTAGCTCCTTTCCACCTCCCAGAAGCATGCCAGAAGGTGTCATGGTGGTCAAACTGGATGGTAATTTTCATGCATTGCCAGGGATTTTTTTTATAGATAACAGTGAACACTGCTTTGAGAATCATAAAATGATGATTCTGGCACTGCCTTTATGTATGATAATTTTAACTTAATTGCAAAACAGAGATATGGAGAAATCCAGTCTCAGAAAGTCATTGTGTAGTTCATAAATCCTGCAGTATATAATTATGGTGTTCTATCCGGCTCTCCTCCTCAGCACAGCTGCTGCTCACTCTTACTGACTCATTACCCTCTCTGATGTACAGACCAAGTTAAAAAGTTTGAGTGTGCCTGTGTGCTATTAGATGAGTCATTCAGGCTGCATCCTGCACTTTCACATTTGAACAAAGTTATTTTTAGTCCCATCAGGGCTTCTGACACCATTCAGCTGGCTGTGCAATAACTGGCCTATGTATCTGTTGCGGTTCTGCAGGTGCTGAGTCGACCGTTCCTGAACCGTCCAGCAGCCTGGTTTCATGTGTTAATCCGATCACACGAGCATGTTTCAATATTATCTTGTATTACAGAACATATCAAAAAAAGATCAATAGAAAAAACAAGCATGGCAATGAGGCAGCATCTGCAGTTGTATATGATTTTCCTTGACATTGATTTTCCCTTGTCAAAGAACTTAATTATGTTTAAAACCTTTTACTTTGTGTAGGCATGTCCTCAAAGAGAATAACTGTTTTGTAAGTTTAGATAGTACACAAGTGGGCAACAGGTTTAAGTATCGGTATCAAACCATTATTGGTCTGAAATGCTGGGTAGGTATTGGATCAGATGTTTTATTTTTGACAAATTGTTTTCTTTTTTTTTATATATAATACACATTGACTGACTCATCATAGGTCCTGTACATAAACATAGCATATCATGACAGGACATTAATGTTTTGCAAAACAGAAGCTTGTATACAAAGTTATTTTCCTGTGTAAAAGTTTATACATAAATGCAAATATTACATCTTAGTTTTATAAATCACTTGTTCATAAAGCATGAAGCCATTGACTGCAACACTTCATCTTAAAAATGCTGAGGGGGTGCAGATGAACATGTGATTTTCCAATGTCAATTGCAAAATTTTTGCATTAGTGTTTACAAATTTGGCTTTGAATTCACAACAGCGGGCTCAACTACTGTCAGAATACCAGTATCAGATCAGTAACAAGTATTGGCCAATCCTCAGATTTGTGTGTATACACAAGGCATCCCTGCTGTCAAATGTAAAAATCGATGAAAGTGATCCAAGCCAGAGTAGTGCCATCAATCTAAAGTCAGCCAACCCAAATGAGATGTGACACATCTCATCTTTTATACTGAGCAGCATTATATAGATTTGATCAGCTCTGGATAAACATAGCTGCATGCTACACCCATCTGCTGAGTACAAAATGGCTTTTTTATGCAGATATTTGCTACAAATAATGAGAAAATGAAAGTCTCTACATTAAAGAGAAAATGTAAATGATAAAAGGCACAGTTACCATGCAAAATTACACAAACCCCTGTGTAACTCTGTATCTTAATACTTGCTCATTCTAAAAGTGACAGACTGATTTGGCCCATTTTGTTGATTGTTTTGTTTCTCTTCTGTCCTCTGTTGTGGTCCAGGCCCAGCTCATAGCCCAGTCCATTGGTCAGGCTTTCAGTGTGGCCTACCAGGAGTTCCTCCGAGCCAACGGCATCAACCCAGAGGACCTGAGCCAGAAAGAGTATAGTGACATCATCAACACACAGGAAATGTACAACGACGACCTCATCCACTTCTCCAACTCAGAGAACTGCAAGGAGGTCAGGCATATTCCACATAATTCCACAGAGACTCTGAATGGCTCTGGTCCATATTGGAGCCTAGTAATATAAAAAATGATCTTCCTTCATTTGAGTGTGCTAGAAAGGAAAGGGCTATCAGAGAGAAAGCACTGGCATGCTGGCTCTTTTGTTAGTATTCCAGCTTATCATACTTCATCTAGCTTGAAAGTTTGAGATCGATACATTAAATGAGACAGTATACTCATATAGTAAGCTGGACCAGCATTATTTTAGTCATTTGTTATAACTAATGCATTCTTAAAAACAGGTACTTGAGCAGGAATAACAAGTCTGGAATCTGGGCCTGGGATTAACACTAGCTTCTATACCTCCAGAGCAAAGTTAAGCCTCAGTTGGGTCATCCAAATCCAAACATACTGTAATTTAAATTGAACCACTCTGTCCTTTGGGGAGGTAATTATCGAATTGTCATTGACTGAGATCCACTAGCCAAAGGAAATGATTTCTACAACCAGAGTATAGCTTTCATCTTTATAGTTTTCAAACTGAAATAGACCTATTGAATCACTGTCCTAAAAATACACAACAAATCAAAACAACATCCAGAAGTTTGCTTGGGGCACAGAAGGATTTAGTACTCAAGTCAGGACCCTTCAAAGTGCTTTGTTTTAAATTTTCTATCCTTTGGCTGTTGCACGTCTGGGATTGAGATTAGGACAAGGCTTCAGTGTTTTTGATGTGCAGTAAAACACCTAGGCTAAGATCTTTTAGGCTTAGTGTGCGTCAGCCTCAGTCAGCTGCGAAGCCTGTTGATTATCATGGTTGCCAGTACAAATATCTCCTTCTTACTCTGTAGTATCTCCTTCTTACTCTGCAGTCCTTTCAGTCCTAGAGAATTGTCAGCTGCTGTGTCCAATTTTTGGGGTAGTGTAGTGTAGTTGATTGTGTTTCTTAATTGCCTCGCATTGTCTCTCTTCAGAGACAGTCAGTACTTTAGCACTTAACACTACTTTCCCTTTCTAAATCTCTGTTCACTGACTCTGCCTTTCTTACTGTGTCTCTATAATGTCTGTCTCTCAATTCAGTATAATTCTTTGATAGCATTTTTTTTGCTGCTTCCTGTTTTGTTGCCTGAGAACAGTGATAATAGCAGTAAGAACAATACTAGTTGTTACTACTAACAATAGTAGTATTAAGTATTGTTGTAAAACATAAAATTCACATCTGAGTGGAATTATCAGTAACATCATTACTGGTGTATTTATTTGCAAACCCACCAACAGAACAGTTGGATACTCTGAATGGAGGAAATTATCTGTAAGCATTTTAGATTAGTTGCTCAGATATTGGTGGTTATTCACTGACTCTCTGTTTGTGGCAGACTGTTATTATACAGATCGTTCAGAAATAATAGCCATTTTTCTCTGATAAAATTATGATAAACTGCAGTTTTTATCTTATAGCAACTGGGGAACTTTCTTATGCATATAGATTTGTATTTGTCCACTTATATAGTCTTGTGCAGTTTGTTGTGAATTTGTTCCAAAATATGAATAGAATACAATATTTTATATTTTTAATTTGTTGCATCTTATATGGGTGTTTTATATCTCTGATGGTTAACAGATACACTTGTCAGGTAAATGTTTTTGCACACCTTTCCTTTTTCTGAAATTTTGATTTCCACTGAGCCCAAGCACACAATTTGGACAGGACAGATTGTGCGCAGGAATTAGAGTTGCTAAGGATGTTTTTATGAAATGATCAACCCTAACATTAAAACCACTGACGGGTGAAGTGAATGACACTGATTATCTTGTTACGGTGGCAGTTGTCAAGGGGTGGGATATATTAGGCAGCAAGTGAACAGTCATTTCTTTAAGCCGATGTGTTGGAATCAGGAAAAATGGGCAAGCGTAAGGATCTGAGCAACTTTGACAATGGCCAAATTGTGATGGCTATACGACTGGGTCAGTTCATCTCCAAAATGGCAGGTCTTTTGGGGTGTTCCAGGTATGCAGTGGTTATTACCTACCAAAAGTGGTCTGAGGAAGGACAACTGTGAACTGGCGACAGGGTCATGGGTGTCCTGATGTGCGTGGGGAGCAAAGGCTAGCCTGTCTGGCCTGATCCCACAGAAGAGCTACTATAGCACAAATTACTGAAAAAGTTAATGATGGCTATGATAGAAAGGTGTCAGAATACACAGTGCATTGCAGCTTGCTGTGTATGGGGCTACGTAGCCGCAGACCGGTCAGAGTGCCCATTCTGACCCCTGTCCACTGCCAAAAGCACCTGCAGTGGGCACGTGAGTGTCAGAACTGGACCATGGAGCAATGGAAGAAGGTGGCTTGGTCTGATGAATCACATTTTCTTTTACATCATGTGGATGGCCGGGGGCGTGTGCATCACATACCTGAAGAAGAGATGTCACTAGGATGCACTATGGGAAGAAAGCAAGCTGACAGAGGCAGTATAATGCTCTGGGCGATGTTTCACTGGGAAACCTTGGGTCCTGGTGTTCATGTGGATGTTACTTTGACACATAACACCTACCTAAACATTGTTGTAGACTATGTACACCCCTTCATGGCAGTGATATTCCCTAATGGCAGTGCCTCTTTTAGCAGGATAATGAGCCCTGCCCCACTTTAAAATTGTTCAGGAATGGTTTGAGGAACATGACAAAGAGTTCAAGATGTTGACTTGGCCTCCAAATTCCCCAGATCGCCATCTGATCAAGCATTTGTTAGATGTGCTGGACAAACAAGTCCGATCCATGGAGCCCCCCTTTGTGCCTTACTGAACTTACAGGGTCTGCTGCTAACGTCTTGGTGCCAGATACCACAGCACACCTTCAGAGGTCTTGTTGAGACCATGCCTCAATGGGTCAGAGCTGTTTTGGCGGCACCAGGGGGACCTACACAAAGTTAGGCAGGTGGTTTTATTGTTATGGCTGATCAGTATATATTGTTTCATTACTGTCACACATATTTGTGACATTGTTTTCCTCAAAATAAACCTGCATTAATATGTGAGCATTTTATTAGTCAAAAGAATTCTTTACATAACTAGGTGTCCAAATACCTTTGACTTGCAACATACCATGGCAATTAATTTTTTTTTTAAAGATTTTAAACATTTTAATTTGATATACAGTAATAGTCCCAGTTTTTCATATAGTCTTTATTGCACTGTCTTATATTTGGTTATATTGGAGTTTGATTTTGGTCAGCAGTATTGCTCGTAACTTGCTGCGTATTGAATTTTTCTGTTTCAGAACCAGCTGACTGAGAGGCATTATCACTTCTGCACCTCTTAATATGTCTGCAAAAACATGTATATTTGGCTTAACTCTGTATGCTCTGGATGGTGCATTCTTTGAATGTTTAGTGTATTCCTGTAATTCTCCAATTTAGTCTAATTTAGTAGATTTGCATAATAGGGTTAGAAAGTAAATTTGCAACATTTGAATTAATTAATGTAACAATGCTGTGAAATATTTTACTACAGATTTTTGTTAATTGAACAAATGTTGCCCCTCTCTGGCTCCCACAGCTGCTGTTGGAAAAGCAGAAGGGTGAAATTCTGGGTGTAGTAATAGTGGAGTCTGGCTGGGGCTCCATCCTGCCCACAGTGATTCTGGCTAACATGATGAACGGAGGACCAGCTGCACGCTCAGGGAAGCTCAGCATCGGAGATCAGATCATGTCCATCAACAACACTAGTCTGGTGGGGCTGCCACTCGCCACCTGTCAAGGCATCATTAAGGTGAGCAGGGGTCATGAGGTCACAGGGCCAGAGGCCTTCACTTATGTCACTTTGGCTATGGCCATTCTGAGGTTATCATGACTGTACCCTACTCCCACTGAAGCCTTCACCCTTTACAGTGAGAACTCTGATGCAAACAAATACATAGACACATGCTATGGGCTATTACCCAAGATAGTGATAAAACATCATGCACTTATAAAGAAGAGCTTATTGCTGAATAACTCATTTTAGCTGTTTTATTCATTTTAGTTACAATTTCGTATTATTAAATGTAAGGACCTACATTTATAACATGACAGCTACCAACCCAGGGAGGGTGAAGGCTATCATGTGCTTCCCCTGAGACATATTGTCAGCCAACCACAGCCAACTGCATCTTTCCAAACTGCTTGGAGAAAAGCGCTATCTGTCATCTTCCACATGCAAGAGCTAGTGTTGCTGTGATTGATAGGGGAGAGAGAGCATGTCATCCCTTACTCCCAAAGATCATGGGCAATTTTGCTCCCTTAAACACGTAGCCACGGATGGCTGCAGTATTGAACTCATGATCTCCAGGGCAAATGCTTGTCTATTGTGCCACTTGGGAGTCCTAGAAGTAATTACTTTTATTGCTAAAAGTCTTATTGCTTGATTGCAGCTCTACAAATGGCTGCCATGGGCAGTCCCCCATCAAAGTGGGAGGTGTAGGCTTTATCAGTTTATAATTGATCACAGCCTTCATAAATTACTCATTTTGTTATCCATGTACATATTTAGTCACATAAATGAATGGTGATTTTAAGAACAGATAATGAAGATAAAATATCTATACAGTAACTTTAATGGACTATACCAGGGTAATAATTACTAAATCCTGCAGTTGATTTGGTATACTTCATAATCCGTGTTTTCTTTGATCCTTCAGGGTCTGAAGAACCAGGTGCAGGTGAAACTGAACATCGTTAGCTGCCCTCCTGTGACCACAGTCCTCATCAAAAGACCTGACCTCAAATACCAGCTGGGCTTTAGTGTGCAGAATGGCATTGTGAGTAGCAGAGCACCAACCTTTACCCCCTCCAGATAACCAGGAGTTTTACTGCTAAAGTAACAGCAGTGGGGTTTCCATCCACCTGTTTGTATGCAGATTTTAAATTTGCAATTAAGAACACCCAAATGGAAACTCACAACCATGTGTTTGGTTTCAATGTCTCCAGAAATGTTTTACTTTTTTCTTGTTGCACATTTTGATATAACTGAATTTTCACGTAACAGAAGCTGACGGAAATGACTCAAAGGTGCACAATGTAATTTAACAAATAATGTTTGCAAACAATCCAATTCTACAGTAACATGAAAATAATCATACAAGGGTCAGAAACCCCTGCTTAATGCAGTTTGACAAATTCTTTACCACATATCTGCTGTATCATATTGATACTTCCTGAATATTATTGCTGTATTTGATTCTTATAAGGTTGTCACATGGTTTTAAGTAGAGGTGAAGTCACTGTAACACTGAAACTGAGACATGCAACTGAGTGTGCAGATACTAACACTACAGGTTTGAATTCATTGTGTGTGTGTGTGTGTGTGTGTGTGTGTGTGTGTGTGTGTGTGTGTGTGTGCAGATATGTAGTCTTATGCGTGGAGGTATAGCTGAGCGAGGAGGGGTCCGGGTTGGCCATCGGATCATTGAGATAAATGGCCAAAGTGTGGTGGCCACAGCCCATGAGAAGATTGTCCAAGCATTGTCCAACTCTGTGGGTGAGGTGAGGATAAACTCAGTGCTATTTCAGATTCACAGGTCTAGAGTGTGTTAGCTGCTGGGCCACGTTATTGTTTCTTAAGTTAGAGTAACAGCTCATACACTAGGACTTGTTTGGCAGGCGCTGCACATAATCCAAGACCAATAATAAATGTAATAATAATAAATGTAATAATAAATTTGTTAAGTGTTGCTTAACAAAGAAAAATATATAATCATTGATGTGGTGAAATTTTTTTGTTAGGAGACATTTATGTAACATTTACGGAAGGAGTCTGCACTGTTAGCACTTTTTTAGTCACGGTACTTTACAGAGTTTCCCAGCACAGCAAAGTCTTTCCGGTTTCATGGTAAAAAATTTTTTTGAAAGAGATAGAGATGCTGGTTTATCACAGCTATAACACAAGTCATTACAAGAACTAACTTTTCTCAAACGTTCCACAAATTAAAAAATACACAACGCATTTATTTTATTAGACCAAATAAGAGTTAATTACAGTTAAGTACAGTTTGTGTTAAGATGTTAAGACCATGACCTTGTATTATTAATCTTAGCTATGGTGTACTTCATCATGATTAACTTCCCGGAATTTCAAGCATCCAAACTTAGCATGAATTACACACCGTTTTCTCCTCTGAACAGATCCATATGAAGACAATGCCAGCAGCCATGTTTAGGCTCCTAACCGGCCAGGAGACTCCCATGTACATCTGACTGAATGAATGATGTCTGTGGTTTATTTAAGACTTTAAACGGACACATCTCGGTCTAAGGATCTCTGTCTTTTGTCAGATCATCTTTCTTCTTTTGCTTCACAGATAATAACTTCTCTCTCTTATTTTGCCCTAACCCCCATATAACAGTTGGCCATTTTGCAATGATTCTGTAGATTTTGTTTGTGACATCGTGTGTATACGCAGTGGGCATTCGGTCAGATGATAAAAGACTGAGCCAATACATAATTTTTTCTTATATGCAAATAAAAAGGGGAGCTTATGTACATTTATTTCAGCTTCCCTTTCAGCTCTTTGTTATATTTATTTTTAATTATGGATAAAGTGTCTTGCTCCTGTCTGTGAACTATGTTGGGAAGTTTGTGCTGTAAATATTTATTCGTTCTGTCACAAGATAATAAAAGCAAAGCCAGGGTGAAAAGTCCACCCATGTAATGCCCAAAAATAGCGAGAAGGGTGGCTGTATCTGGATTGGGAAGAGTTGTGCCAAAAAACTCACAGCTCTTAAAAGTAAGCTCGTGTTAACAAAGTACTGTCTGCAAATACAATAGTAATTTCCTTTCAATAATTCCCTTTTTTTTATAGTACAAGACGTGTTTTGCTTCTAGTCTTTCCCTCTAGCAGGTGCAGAGAGTTTTACAGTAAAGCCACGTATAATTTTTACTTTTTACTTTATTTGTTAAACATGACTTCAGACACTTCGTGTTTCACCATCAAACTACTGCAGTAGCTGAAGTATCAATGGTACAAACAGGCTAACTAGCATGTCGCTATTGGTCTATTGCAGAAACAATAACGTGCATCTCTAGTTGCCTCTCACATTGTAAGTTGCAGCACTTGCTAGAGGGGAAAAAACACATCTTGAGCAGGCAGCATTTAGGGCGAGTGCAAAATGTACACCAACTTACAAACTACAGGGTGTCCCAAATGTCCCTAAACACTGGGGACTATGTACGCCAGCACCATATCGGTTGTGCCTTCGTCAGTGGATGTTCGTGGACGTCCACTTCTTGGTTGGCCCGCACCACTTCCAGTCTTTTTTGAATTTGTTAATAAGTCTGGCAACAGTGTCGTGTGTGATGTGGTTGCCATGTTTCCTGTTATAGTCCATCGCATCCTTGCGACAGCTTCCCGATCCAGCCATGAGAACGATTTCAATACGTTCTTCTTTTGCCAGAGGCATTCTTAAAGGCTATCGGAAGAAAAATATATAATATAAACTAAGTATGAAAATTTTGGAATACATTTTGCTAAAAAGTGTTAGTTTCCCCAATGTATGGAGACCTTTGGAGCACCCTGTAGATTGGTGTGAAATGCATATGCTTCTGTTTTAGATTATTTTGCTGGGCATTTCACAAGATATACTTCCACAAACATACCCTCACATTAGCTTCTTACTTTCAGTGATAATGGAAATCTGGTTCAACTGTATGGCACGGAGTTTAATTAAAATGGGTTGTCACTCGAGAAAAAATACAGTTAAACTTGGTTAATATATATATATATATATATATATATATATATATTTTTTTTTTTTATTAAGTTGTAACACTTTAAACTTTCCTTACAATGAATGTTGATTTGATTGGTACATATTTACATAAACATATTGAGGGCTATATTTGACCATGTATATACAGGCATTACTTCAAATAGTGGATTGTCAGCAGTTCAATGTTCATTGTCAGCAATGTTCATACTGATGACTCTGTGAAGCTGGCAACTTTTACTTGAATTTACCTGGGAAGTTGAGAGGGAAGTCTAAACTAACAGTTTTCAATATCACAATAAGCAAATAATATCTGACATTGCTAGACATATTAATAGCTACAGTTAACCTCAACACGATACATGGCACAATGAAATGGCTTTTCTACTTCATTACGAGAATATACCCCACCAATAAATCTTTAGGAGGTTATAGGTCAGAGTTTGGAAGAATAACAGAACTGATGTACATACAAAATAACTCCTAACTGAAGGGAACATTTTTATATTCTGATTCATCACCAAAAAAAATGAGTCATTTTCATTTGGTGGGCATTAAATCAAGTGTTTTTTTAAACATGGCAGTGCACAAACCTTTTGTAACCTACCACATGTAAAACACAGTTTTCCCACCATATCATAATAATACCATAAACCTAACAATCGCCATCATGTAAATTACTTTTATTTGAAAAGCATACACACTGTATCATATCTGAAAGTTTATTTTTATGTGTTTTATGTCCATTTTTGTGTGTGTGCTCGACAAAACTCATTCGAGTTGTGAATGTAAACGTGTTGTTAATAGTGTGTCCATTACCTTGCGCAGTATTAGAATATCTGTACATAAACACAAACATTGTTTGGTAAAAGTGCCCAGATTAGGATGGCACTTACTCTATTAACACTCCCTCTCCCCACTTTGGGCTCCTGCCTTGAGGAAATAAATTCACACTGTGATCTGCCTTACTGCAGAGTAAGCTTTGGGGAATATGATAAAAGGTGAAATGAGGAAAGTCACAAAAATAAATAGTTACCTGTTTGTATGCAGCCTAAATGGCAAAATGGCAAAAAAAAAAAAAAGGAAAAAAAAAAACAATAAAGTGTAACATAAGCCCTTGCTGGACTCTTCCAAACCCTTCATTCACTCATTTACCTCCTACTTTTCCTTATGATTATAGACGTAAATGTCATTATATGAAATGCTTGCATCACTGATTGTAGATTAGATTTTTGAATCTGTGTAAATCACTCTTTAACTCAGATACAGCCAAGGACTTTTAATGCAGTTTTAAGGAATGGGCACAGAGATGAGTTTAGGGTCAAAGCCCTAATCTCTACCACATCTAAAGAGTATATATATGATTTTCAACATGTTTATTTGCACTGAGAAAAGAACAGAAATAATTTATGTCATTCAATTCTGCTTTATATTAAGGTTCCTTTATCAGATATTATTTAATTGTGGTGACCAAGCCATGAACTTAGCTATTAGTAACAAAGTAACTTAACACCTTTAATTGATTTTTTTTTTAAATAATAAACCAAATAAGCCAAATAATCAACACCTGCATTAACCAATGTCAAAACCATTAATGAGTAAAATTAAGCCCACAATGACTGACATTTATTAATGAACTGAGATGTGGTTGTTAGGCTAAAAAAAGTTTCAATATTTAACCAGAGTTAAGTAAGTTATCAGCATTTAGGAACATGCTGTAATTTATTGTTGGTAATTAATGAGAACTTATGTATGGATTGGACATCAGTCAGTGTACGTGCAACTCATTAACATTTTAACAAACATCAATTAATACACAAGTTAATTTTGTTAATGTCATAACATTTAATTAGTAAATAATCTGTATTTAATATCAGTATAATCAGTAAATAATGTTACTTAAGAGAAGCTTAATGTAAAACATTAACAAAAATGTTTAACCAAAACCCTGAATGTTTGTCATTTCGTTAGTTGAATATGAATTGAAGTTGAAAGAGTGTACCTTTTGTGGCATATGGATGTCACAAAACCTTTGGGAAAGTCTAAGTAACTGGAATTATTTTTTACCATATTGCATCCCTGTTGGAAAGCTGGGGTAAAACTTCAAAAGGAAGCCACTGGCAAGAGGTTCTCTCACATGTGTCTCATACTCTTTTTCCTCCACCTTAGAATGACTCCATACAGTGGAGTGTGTTGAAATTGCGCTCTGTTGTAATCACACACATACAGAGGCAGTAAATAGAGATTGGTTTAAGAAAATGCTGACATATTTAACAGTAGTAATTTTTAGATCCATACCATTTCTTAAATAAATGCATTTCAATTTCAGTTTCCAACCTGCAAATTCACAAAGGTCTCTCTGAGATGATAACTTGGCTTATCTTGGCTTATTACCCGCCTGTCTTCCTGCAGGCTCCAGAGGCCTCTTAAGATAAGTGGAGCCTATTCTCCTAACAATTTGCAGAGTTGAACCCTACTCACATCTGTAGTCATGGCAACCTATTCTGATCTTGCCAAAATGAAACCCATATTCCTATAAGACAGACTGGTTGGGTTGTGCTTTCCACCACTGTCACTAAAATAAGCTGTGCTTCACAATCACCTGTGGACCCCTGGACTCCACTTTGAGAACCACTGCTGTAAAAGACATGAAGTTGAGTCATGACGCCTGCTTGTGATAATTCTTTACTCCAGTATGTAGAGTTCTGTTACCCCCTGGTGGTTATAAACACAACATACAACAGCTACCAAAATACTCTTCATGCAAGTGTGTATATAAACTAAGTCTGGTGTGTCATTCATTCACTTATAAAAGGAATGTGAGTGGGAACAGAGCAAACCAATTTACACCATGTATTAACTTTTGCAGTTTGTATGTTGCAGGCGTAACTTACAGAAATGCAGCCCAACAATAGTGTAATGCTTGATTACAAAAATTTATTTAATTTGTCCAAGATAGCCATTACAGTATGTTTATAAATTCATGAAATACATGACTGGTTAAGCAGTAATAATCTAGTATAATTTTTATTTTAGAATTAAGTTGATTTACTGATGGGGAGTAAATTTTCTCATGGGTTCTGGTCATTTTTGTCACATTTCAGCATGACCTTGATCCCAATGCCTTGTCTACTCGTCTCAAATGCCTGCACAGCTTGCTCCAGTGGAAAGCGGTGTGTGACCAGCGGCTTTACATTCACACGCTTAGAGGCCAGCATAGAAATAGCGATAGGCCACCTGGACAGAGAAAACAAAACAAACTTAATGGTGCACTATGTCATTCTTATTACATTATCAGTGGAATAATAGGTTAAATGGGTGGAGTAATAAGATTTGAGTGATTCTTTACTCATTGGGACTGCCCCCATTTTCACCCATGTACACAAAGTACAACTAGAATAAGCATGCTAACTAGGGTTACCATTAGCACTCTGATATTCAAACGCTTGAAAGCCAAATGACAACTCTATAAACATGCAACTTCTCCTCATAATGATTTGAAGGGGCACTGGGGGCATGTCTACAGACTGACTGAAAAGAGGCCAATCTAAATACAAACAAACATTTTTCCAGCTATGTAATACACTTGTTCCGAGACAATGGCTTAAACTATCCCCCCCCATCATAATTTTAACATAATTTTGCACCCTGTAGTATATTGGACTATTGCACCTTTAACTGCACTCAGTACACTCCATATTGAATGTTACATTTACAGTTTTCAATAAATGTGGTTGAGTGAAAATATTTGATGTTTAATATCTTAATTTTGCTTAATTTGTTTTAAACTGCTGCTACAGGGCAGCAGTGCAAGGAAACTTACAACCACAATTTCAGCCTCATGCAAACTGCATGTCTAAATCACACACCTGTCTCAAACCAAGTCAAGTTGTTCAGCATCTCAGACTTGCTTGTGCTTTCTGACACAGTATATAAAATATGGACACTCACTATCCATGTGCTGACAAAGGACAACCATATTAAATCCACACTCACTTTCTACCTAGTAGAACATAGTTTGGCATCACTGCACGCAAGTTCAGTTAGAACTCGAGTCGTCAGTAAGGATTACATTTGTAACATCCCCACAGTGCAGCTGCTTCCAAAGGTTAAACTATACTATATTAAGTTATT
>CM074969.1:10699238-10718530 GCA_037577455.1 Pangasius macronema
AGGATATGAAGCTAGTGGGTGCAAGTGTTGAGGATGCAGAAGATAGGGATAGGTGGAGACTGATGATTCGCTGTGGCAACCCCTGAAGGGAAAAGCCGAAAAAGAAGTAGAATTCATAGCTTAAAATAAACTAAATTAAATTCTGTCTAAATATTTCAGTGCTATCAGCCCATTAGTCAACTTCTCTCTCAGGAAAACCACCCAGTTTGGCACCACTGCATGCAGTCGAGGGGCAAAGGGCATAAAACAGTTGAAGTATTTGCAGTGTCAGCTTTCACCATTAGGAAACTTGTGCATTAGTGTTTGATCATACCATCAGCTCCAGGCTCTGGTATGGGACGTTGTTCCTGCAAATAACCACATTAACATTAAATAAGCACAGCACAGTGGTTCAGTGACTGAAAGACATCTTTCAATACAAACTGTTTATTCTTTAGAGTAAGGTTAGTTCATTAGGATAGTTGGGTTAAAACGAATTTATCATACCAGCCTGAGATCGCCTTTACTGTGCAAGACCAGCCTTTCCAATAGACGGAGGTAAAAGAGGAAAGCGAGTGAAGTCACGAAATACATTTCAACCAAATTTTTGGTCGTCAAACTGCACGCCACACTCCCACGCTCTTATTTTTCGCACTCGTATTCCAGTAGATCCCGCCCCCTTCCCTGGGATTGGCTAATATATACCCCGTCCCTGCGCCATGATTGGCTAATTTCTCATGTCTGTAGAACAGTTCAATTAACAAAACGTTTACGGCACCGTAGCAACGACTCGACGTTGGGGAACTAGAGTGGCAGATTACTTTTATTTTTTCCTCATAGTATGTAGAAAAAGTAGCAGAAAAATACAATTTCCAGTATTTCTTATTTGTGTGTGTTTTTTTTTAAAGTAAATATTTATAAATAGGACAATCCCTGTTTTACATTTTAACTGGTTCTATTCACGTAAACAGTGAAATAGGACTGAAGTAGCCAGGCTTGATATTTCCGTATCTAAACTACCTGTTATGCCACTAGCCAATCAAGACCCGGGAGCCAGATGCTAGTAGCCAATGAAAGTACAGATTTATCCGGATAAGGTGGGAAAATAGCGGTCATATGATTTGCACCTCCTTCTTCCACACTAGGGCCACAAGATTCGTCGGACCAAATTTCGACCGCTACGAGAACAGTATATTTCGACAATGGAGTACGGAGTATTGAGGAAAATAATAGGTCCTATACATTTAACTGCCTGCTCTCTTGCACTTGGTTTGAAGCCCAAAAGATTTAAATAAATAAATAAATAAATAAATAAATAGGAAATACATTTGACCGGAAATGCTCAGACTGCGTAGCCATGGTGACGCCACGCGCCACCGTCGCTTCCTCAATAGTTTTGAGTGTATCTTGTGGATTTCAGGATCAAAGATCACCTTTAAACTTTTCTGTTTCGTACAGCCTAGTTTTTACATACAGCCTAGTTTTTGTGAATTCAATCCCTAATCTTATGTCGTCCTTAGTGCAAATAATGAAAGTTTAGGTTACTCTGTCCAGACATACCTGGGCATGTAGGTCACACAACACACACTGGAAATGCTTATGAGGTATTAGTCATCCACAGCTGTGTACAATAAATTCAAGCAGTACTAAGTGTGTTGTAAGGATTGTAAGTAAAAGCTTCACAGACATTTCATTAGAGCTTTAAATTTAAGCCTGCAGTATCCAGATGAAGTTATCCACTGTCCAGTGATACTTGAGATACGTGAGACTTGAGCATAAACTGTTTAGCAAGTACAGTCTTTAGGCTATCCAAGTAAGAAAATCCACAGCCATCTTTAGGTTATCCATGTGGTGCCATCTACAGCAATCTCATGGTGATCTTTAGACTTTAGTCCATCCTCAGCAGCAGCGGGTGATTCTCTGGTCAAGGAGGCTCCAGGCAGAAAGAGTTTGCAATGTAATACATATGCATCTGCACAACATCTCATCATAAACCCTTGCAGAGGTGCTCTTCAGACCAGTTAGGGGGTTAACTCTTTTTGTACCAGTGTTTACCATCCTCAAACAGAGGGACTGGTTTGTAAGAAGGATAAGAGGAATTTGTAAGTTCGTTCACAGTGATGCACATAATTAATATAAGTGGCTTGAGCCCCTGTTGTTTGCAAAAGTAAGAACAAAATTCAGTATACTCTGGACCTGAGAGCAAACTTCCACACCTTAGGCCAAATAACATGGGGGAATTTGTGTCAGACCCAAGAGTGACAGTCCCGAATGTATGACAGGCACTCAGGAATTCACAAAGGGAGATGAAGTGTTCATCAGTTTTAAATTACTCTCTAAGTAGCAAGAGCTCTTTGAGGTCACATGCTGAGTTGAGGAAGTAGACTATGAGGTCAGGCAAAAGGATAGAGGTGATGCACTGCAAAATATATCCCCTCAGTCTCCTGAAACGATGGAGAAAGTATGTCCCTGTGGTTTGAATGATGGTGGTTCCTGAGAGGGAGGAGCTGGGACTGAAGGTGTCCTTAAAAGGACAACTCAATCCACCCTGGCCTCCTGTGGAGAGCACCTTTCTCTGTCTCAAAGAGCACAGGCTGCCAGGATACAAAAGGAATTTTCTGATGCAGTTTTACTCCTACCCAGTTGCACAAAACTCATAGGGCACCACATTGAGACTCTCTCAGGCGAGGTGTATGCAGATGGTTATATTGTTTACCTGAGCACAAGAAAAATGTAGTTCGGGATGAAGTCAAGGCTATACTCAACACTGGAGTAACCAAGGAGTGCCACAGTGATCTTGGTCCAGACATTGTATTCTCCTGACTTCTCTCTCCCTTGTTCTGTAGACTGATGCATAAGACACAGGGCTGGTGGCTATTTTGTCCCAGGTGGTGGAGGGAAGGAGTGCCCAGTGCACTACATCAGACGGAAGTTCTCGGTAAGGGGGAGCAAGTACGGTACAGTGGAGAAAAGGTCCTCACCCTCCAATACTACCTGTTACAGCACCTCTTTGCTGCCACAGCAGATGGCTGTGCCAGATTTCCTCTTTGCAGTATAGGGGTGTGTGGCAGCTGGGGTGTGGTCATGTGTCGGCTGGGGCCTGAGAGAGTAGGTGGATTGAACTGGCCGGTAAAGAGTGAATGTTCTTACCTGTGTGTTATTACCTGCAGCCTACTTATATAGTTTCCTGTGAACAAGACACTGTGGACCAGAAAGATAAGAAGCACATACATGCACTTGAACTTGAATGTCAGAAAAGTAGCAAACTGCTTGATCTTTTTTTTTTTTTTAAGTTTATGCAGTACATAATAAAGCATAAAAGAAACCCAGAGGCCTGTCATAAATTACCTGTCTCCAGAGTCTTTTTCACACACACACACACACACACACACACACACACACACACACACACATATATATATACCAGGTTCTACAAACATATTTGGTAATTTGGGACATGTTTACATTAGATTAAAAATATTTATTTGTAGCCAACTTATTAATGATGTCAATAAATCAGATTTTGATTACAAGATTTTTAAAATCTTATCCAAATTTGTCATCAACATATTATAATATTGTATGAACACAGCAGACTAAGAAAAATGTGCTGTACTAAGATGTTGGCCTACATAAAATTCTAAAATTCGTTTCTTACTGCAATAGTTTTAATAATAGGTCCTGCCTGTTACACTGGGATTGGCTAATAGACCCCACCTGCTACACTGGGATTGGCTAAGAGATCTGCCTCTTACACTGGGATTGGCTAAGAGATCTGCCTCTTACACTGGGACTGGTTAATAGATTCCACCTGCTACACTGGGATCGGCTAATAGATCCTGTCTGCTACAACTGGATTGACTAATAGATTCACCTCCGACACTGGGATGGGTTAATAGATCCTGTAAGTTACTAATCTGAATGGAGAATTGCACTATTTTTTTATCTATTTCAAGAGAAAACTTCATACAGTTAATAGTAACTTGCTATGGAATTTAACTAGTGTTAGATGCCTTGGTGTGTGCCATCACTTCATACACTTCGGTTTGCTAGTTATAATATTAGCACAGCAAGCTAGCTTACCCATCAAAATGAGCAACATACCAGGAAAACTGCAAAGTCCTCCCCACTGAGAGTCTATTTACAGCAGGACACGACATGGCTTTGTTACAGAACTGTCAAGAGCTTCATTTGCATGTTGGAAAGTTTGTGTGCATTCATGAGACTCCACTGTCATCTTCAAACTGTCAATCACCTCATCAAACTTGCCTTTTTATTTATTAATTAAATTACTCCTATAAAAACATTGATCATAAAAAAAATTGGGTGAGATATCAAAGTCAGCTGAGCTGGTTAAAAAAAAGACAGAACATTGTTCCCCAAAATAATTTGTGGAGCTGTAACTAAATATAAATTAATATAATTTTGGCTCCTTCTCCATTCATTAACATGGGAATGGTCAAGGATAAAAATTGTACTGCAGCCAGTCACTAGAGGGCATCATTACTTATGGCATCATTTCTTTCTTGTTTTTTTTTTTTTTTTTTTCCCCAAAATTTCATTAGCAGATAGGGTACATATTCAAGCTGATAAATACATAAATATATGATATTAATAATTTTATGTAAAAAAAAAAAAGCCAGGATCAGAAGTATCAAGACATATGTATCAACCGGCCCATATACACTCACTGAGCACTTTATTAGGAACACCTGTACACCTACACATTCCTGCAGTTATCTAATCAGCCAATTGTGTGGCAGCAGTGCAATGCATAAAATCATGTGGATACGGGCCAGCAGCTTCAGGTAATGTTCACATCTACCATCAGAATGGGGAAAAATGTGATCTCAGTTATTTTGACTGAGGCATGACAGTTTCTGCAAGACGGGCTGGTTTGAGTATTTCTACTGCTGATCTCCTGGGATTTTCATGCACCGCAGTCTCTAGAGGTTACACAGAATGGTATAATAAAGAAAAACATGCAGTGAGCAGCAGTTTTGCAGACAGAAACACGTCGTTGATGAGGGAGGTCAATGGAGAACGGCCAGACTGGTTTGAGCTGACAGAAAGGCTACAGTAACTCAGATAAACACTCTACAATTGTGGTGAGCAGAAAAGCATCTCAGAATCCACAATACATCAAACCTTAAGGCGGATGGGTTACAACAACAGAAGACCATGTTGGGTTTCACTTCTGTCAGCCAAGAACAGAAAGGTGAGGCTGCAGTGGGCACAGGCTCACCCAAACCTGGACCAGTGAAGACTGGAAAAACGAAGCCCGGTCTAATGAATCTTGATTACTGCTGAGGCACACAGATGGTTGGGTCAGATTTTGGTGCTAACAGCATGAATTCATTGACCCAACATTGTGTCAACAGTCCAGGCTGGTGGAGGTGGTGTAATGGTGTGGGGAATATTTTCTTGGCACACTTTGGGCCCGTTAATACCAATCAATCATTGCTTGAATGCCACAGCCTATGTGAGTATAGTTGTGGACCATGTTCATCTCTGCAGGAATTTCAAAATGCAGTCATGTCCACATGGACCAGAATCTCAAAGGAATGTTTCCCACATCTTGTGGAATCCATGCCATGGAGAATTGAGCCTGTTTTGAGAGCAAAAGTTATAGAGGCCCTGTAGGGTTTCTCTATTTAGTATGCCAATAGCCGACCATGGCCCGGGAGGGAGATGGTATTAGCCAATCAAAGCACAGTAGGCGGTTACTAGTTATCTATTGTCTAACGAGGCGGGATTTTCCAGAATAAGGTGGGGGAAATAGGGCTCATGTTTCTCCCACATACTGCGGTTTTCTAAGCAGCCCTGTGTTATGTATTACCTACGGCCATGATATACAATACAAAAAATAATATATATATATATATATATAATCCCTGTCTGTTCTTTTGCACTTGGCATGTTATTGCTTATAACACGCTGCACAGTCCACACTCCACACTGCCATAGTATCTGACCGGAAATTGCTCAGACTGTGTAACCATGGTGACGCCACGCGAGCAAAGTCGAAATTCACATCCCGTTGTAGATCCTCTGTCACATCTTGGTGATTTTTTACAAAGCCAAATGAATATAGATGACATACTCGATGAATGTCTAACCAAGAAGTGGGAGTCGTTAAATATCAGTCACCGCGGTTTAGTTGTACTGCCTGCACGCATTTCAGAGCTGACAACTTTAAAGAAACTATTCCTGAACCACAACCATCTCATTTTACCCCCTGAAGAGGTAAGAAGGCAAGTGAAGGAGCTGTTTGAGACAACTGTCACTGCATTAATCTACCTATTTCTTTATAATACCAGAGAATAAAGCGTTATATTTAAATCTAGTTAATACATTAACAATACTTAAATATTCCCAGACGAGTTTAAGTTAAAATACTGATATACGAACAATAGTAAGATTCTGTGCTACTGATAATGAGTAAAAAAGTAGGCTTGGGGATATAAAATATATAAAATATAAATAAATAAATAAATAATTAAGGTATTTCAAATAACAGATGTTTACATATAGTCCACAAGACACAGTGATAACTGAATTCATGCAAAAGAACCAGTTTAAATTTGACATACTCTTGATTCTTAATACTGTGTTGTTACCTGGATGATCAGTGACTGTTTTTATGTTTTGTGATATTTGTTCACAAATCCCTTGTTTGTCCTGAGCAGTGTCCAGCTTTCTTCAGAAAAATCCTCCAGGTCCTGCACATTCTTTGCGTTTCTTTGACTTGACTTTTCCAGCATCTTCTGCACTCACACAACTGTTACAAAAGGTGCAAACATTCACTGAAGCTCAAGAAGGCAACACGATACATTAAGAGCCAGGGGGTGTAAATTGTTATGTTGTCTTCTGTCCTAGCTGTTTATGAGTCCCTCAGTTGTCCTCAGTGTGAAAAGATGGATCTCAGCATGCACAGGACAAACAAGGGACTCATGAACAACCATCACAAAACATAAAATCCAGGTAACAGCACACAGTATTAAGAATCAAGCGTTTTTTAACTTTTGAACTGGTTCATTTATGTAAACATCTGTTATGTGAAAAAGCTTATTCAGGACAGTACTAAATAAAAAACAAAATGCAATTATTATGATCCGTCTTATTTTTTACATTTTTTTTTAAATTATTAACATTTTGCAGAATCTAGGATTAGTGTTATAAGTAATTGATCTATTTTCATACAAATCATCAAGTTCCCACTACTTTTCCTTGTTAAATATTTTTGTAAGTAATTAATTTAAAAAAATGTTTTTTTATAATCTGACTCTACAGTTTTGTTGATGCTTCATTAAGCATCAATACCACTACTATCACTTTGACCATCGCTAAAAGAAAGCCAACATTTGACCCATGTGCAAGACCCTAAACTGCTTAGCTCTTTGCCTGGATTAGATTTTACATCATTTTCTCCAAAAGTCACTTTAGATAAAAGTGTTTGCCAAGTGAATAAAAAAAAAATTGTAAATGTTATTTTGATTAGCCTGTATCTTCCTGTATTACCCTAAATCTTTGCAGATTCTGCACCTTGATCAGCTTGAAGAACTCATCCTGGATCAAAACCAGCTGACTGTGCTTCCTAATAACATCAGCGCCCTGAAACACCTGACATACCTGGGAGTAAACCACAACCCACTCTCCGTCCTCCCTGAGGCTTTGGGAGAACTCGGAGAACTCAGGGAGCTCTGGGCCATAAACTGTGGACTCATTTCTGTCCCACCATCTATTGGCAAACTCAGCAAGTTGCAAAAACTTGGTCTGAGTAGCAATTCCATCACGACTTTGCCACCACAATTTGGGGGCCTCAAAAGTCTGCAGTGGTTGAACTTGGCTGATAATAAAATAGAGGATTTACCAGAGGATTTGAAAAACTTACAGTCACTAACCTTCATCAGTTTGAATAAGAACAGCTTCAAAAAGATTCCAAAGGCACTCACAGGTTAGTTACATGTCTGCAATGTATGCAGGACCAGTTTCCAAATAATAAGAGTTTTCTTCAGACAAATATCAAGAAAGAAAGGGTTACACAAAGAGATAAACTATATAAAGGTGTGAGTCATTATGTGACACCTAAAAAAGAGAACTCATTAGTCACCTTACAGGTAGGCCTAAGTGTAGTCAAAATGGACAAGTGGCTTAACATTACTGCATCTTAATTTTTTCCTCTCTTGTACATTTTTGTAGATAAACCACTAGCACAAGGCTTGCAGATAGCAATGTTTATTTGGTATCTTAAATCTCTTTTCCAGAAATGCCAAGTCTTCAAGTTCTTCTTATTAACTTCAACAGCATTACCTCACTGGAGGACGATTTAGTCCTAGGTTTCAGCAGACTTATAAAACTTGACCTCAGGCAAAACCCATTAACGCTCAGACCACATCACTGGAAGGTACGAACATAAAATGTTGTCTAAAGTGCATGCAGAGCTTTTTGTAATGTACTGTATTATGATTTTGGGCCTGCAATTGCTTTTCTACCTCCTGTGACTAATATTTTAATTTCTCTCTCTCTCTCTCTCTCTCTCTCTCTCTCTCTCACACTCTCTCTGTTTTATTGCAGGGTCTGGATTTTATATTGCTAGGCAGCACAGAAACGGCAATGGACGATATATGATAGATACACAATAAATCTGAATTGTTCAGTGTTTGACTTTCACATGAATGATTATAACAGAAGGAACTACAGTGAAAGATATATAATAAACACACAAAGGAGTATAAAACAGTCACTGTATTGTGGGTAAATAAATCTTTAATTGGTCTTGCAGGCTTAAATCTTGAATGATGAATATATTCATCTTAAGAATATGCTTACTGAGAACATTGAGAACAGGTTAAAATATAATACTTCACAGAACTAGGTGTTGTTTTCCTAGAAAAATATAATTGAGGTTTATAAAGTGAAGCATTACACTGTTAGATATTAAAGTGTCAGTAGACAGTAGATGGTGCTGTAGTGTAGGTCATGACAACATGATAGACATTACACCTTGATGTTAAAAGCGATGAGCAGATTGACGTGCCTTCATTTTAGAACTGATCACAAGCATAAATGCTTTTACTGCATTTATTATTATATATTAATTGTGTATTATATTTATTAATAGATTTATTATATTAAGACTATTGTCATGATTCTGCAGTTTAAAAAAATACCACATGCACATGTACCTGTTCTCGTTAAGTTCAGTTCTCTTCAAAAAGCAAATACCTTCACTGTGAAGGTGCTCGCTACAAATTAAAGTTAAGAATGAAGACAGTTGCCAATATCTTGCTTTCCAAATGGGACAAATTCTTCCTACATAGAGTGTCTCTTACCAACATGTAGCATAATAACAGACATGTATTTGGTATGTTACTGTGTATGTTGATTATTGGTATATTATATTACTAATTATTGGCACATCCTTACACAGTTCATTAAAGTTGATTAGCTGGTGCTTCAGAAAAGACAAACATTTGTGACATTTTCTGACCTGTGATATCTCATAGTTACAATAGACTTTTTTTTTTTTTTTTTTTTTACAAACCCATCACATGTTCATTTCATCGCTTTGTGCAATTTCATTATGCTATTTAAAAAAATAGATATTGCCAACATCCTCCAGGACAAATAGATTTAATTCTGCCACTATATTGGATGATTTCTGACAATTATACTATATTTGTATTTAATTTAAACCTTTAACTGAAAGCTTCCTGGTATTATAGAAATTTTCTAGCTTTTAACACCATGTGAATCACACATTGTTCCATGTATGATGCATATCACAATAGGTCTATACTGTAGGTTTCTCTCGCATACAAAAGATTTACACAGTGAAATGCTACAATATGGCTCCCTACTCACTTTAACTAGAGTTACGAACATTGATAATTCATGACTTCCCCACCATTTCTCTGAATTTCGGGGCTCACTAATGATTTGGCTACAAGTTTTCCCCCTTAAAATTACTTGGCTTATCAGAAAACATATACTTACAGTATACTGTATGTTACACAGTCCAGTCTTCACTGAAATCACCATCTGTAGCACTTTTTGTCCATAAATAAAAGTGATTCTAGTACAAGTTGGTTTTACAGTGGATTTAGTGGACATGTTTATTGTCAGTTTGGGGAAACAACTGTCAGCTGTAGAAAAAAAAAAGAAAAAAAAAAAGAAGAGAAACAGAGCCATAAAATCTGCAAGGTTATGGCCAAACACCACAGTGTGATTTACATCCTGAGAAACTAACCTGTTGATATTTCACGAGTGACACAGCAGGGATTTTGTTTGACTTTATACTGATATTGGTGAAGCTTAGTATTCTTATAAATGTAAGATTCTTATGTGGCCTGTGAACTGAACTTCTGCACAGTACAGTGGAATATAATTTATGCTGTGCTGAAAATACCTACAAACTCACACACAGGACTAACAAACAAAACTTCCCCATTTTCTATTTGACCTTCAGGCGTTTTCAGGCTTTATTACAGTGATGAGGATTATTATTGATATTGTAGCGTCTAGCCACTGAGGGCCGTTTAGATGGCAGAGCACATGCCTTAGCATTAATTACGTGCTTGCATTCTCATTTATCCCTCTTTCTGACAAATTTTCTTTGTTATTACTTACGCAGAATTAGCGTCTATATTATGGTTCCGAATTGAGCGAGCGCCTTTTACGACCTCTGCAGTCGTAAATAAATGTCATACAAAGGTCATTTTGATACTTTCTTCATCTAAACCCGGTCACTTCGTTTATCAGTCGGGTTTGTAGGGGAGTGGCAACGAGAGAATGAACTTTTCGGGTTGCCAGATTGCACGGAGCCTATCAAATATACATTTAGATTAGCGCTGGTACAGTTTGAGCTCTTGTCCAACGAACAAGAAGATGTGTATTTGAAGGGATTAAATCAGTCCAACCTGGCAACTTCTGCTTCTACTCTGAATGAAAGCGCTCTACCTGGCTGCATTTACACACAACCACTAAAGAAGGAACAAGCTCTTTCTCTTGTCTTCTGTTTTTAACCAGCACTTTATCACCGTTGGAGGGGAACTCACAATGACTGGCCATAAGTGGGGTTATGGTGAAGAGGATGGTAAGCAGACTTTTATCAGGCATTGCTACCTTTTCTCAATAGTTGGGTTCAGAGTCACACAATCATACAGGTTTGCAGCTTATTTACACTGTAACTTAGAGTGTGTGAGTCAGGACAAAGCATAACAATATTTGTAGCACTTGTAGTTACTTGAGCACTTTTTTCACAAACACAGACTGATGGATTAGTTCACTGTGTAATGCTGATCCATTCTAGTCTGCTGGAGACTTTTTAATGCAAAGAGGCCATTAGGTTAATGAGAGATTAAGCAACGTGTCTGCACAAGGATAACTGCACTAGTCCTGCTCTAACACAGCTCAGAGAAGGGCTTATGGTGGCTTAAAGTAGCAAAAATATACAATGCATGGTTGGAGATATACAGTATGTACAGCAAGCACATGCTTAAAAACGTGTAACAGTCCTCTGTTTTCTTATACTCAGGCCAGCCACTAGGGTATTTGACTTGGCTAAGCACATTCATTCATCATTGCTTGTTGCTTTCTAAAATTTTGGCAGGTCCATCTGCATGGCACAGATCTTACCCCATCGCTCAGGGAACTCGCCAGTCCCCAATTAACATCGTACCTGAAGAGGCAGTTTTTGACAGCCGCCTTCCGGCTCTCTCAATCAGCTATGACAACTGCACTTCTCTGAGCATTTCCAACAACGGGCACTCTGTGGTGGTGGAGTTTGAGGATATGGATGATAGATCAGGTTGGTGTCAGTTATCTGGATTTTGTCTGAAAAGTGGTCTGTTACACAATATGTTGCTTTCTTTCCTGACATACAAATATTTTAATATTTAATATTTTTATAAAATAATAAAATAAATATATACCTACAGTATATGTATATACAAAAATGAAAAAAGTAAATCAATAAATTAAAAATAAATACGTAAACACCAAGATTGAACTGAACATGTATTGCATATGTATTACACATGAACATAAACATCTATAACAAAACTTGTACTAAAAAAGTGTGCCTATATATATATAGTGAGAATGTTAAAAAAAATCTAAGTGCCATGTATTGAGAGAGATGACGTTTGTTTGCTGCATCTTCATATCTTCATCACCATCATGGCTGTATACACTCTCAGCTTTGATGTGTTACATTCAAAAATTATTATTCCTAATAGAAGGCTGAGGTTAGTCCTCCAGTTCAATGGGGAAACCCACAGTAGAATTCAGCGTAGTGAAATAACAAAAAAGATGAAGAACAAAAGATAAGTGAATGAATGGTAACAGCAAATCGTTTTTAGACCTGAGTTAAGGTAAGATGGTTTTAGGTAATGAACTCTGGACAAACACTGTACTGTAGTCCACTAGATGGCATATGTAAAATGAATGATAATTAGTACTGTTCAGTACTAATTGAATATGATTCAATATGATCTGGATGACTGAAAACGTTCATAGGCATGGGTAATGCTGACTGACAGAATGCAAAAAAAAGCATGTATCCATCTCGTGTGTGAACTTGCAGAGAGTGAGCTTGGCTGTTAAGGGGATATCAGTATCAGATTGGCTGACACAGAGCTCTGATCCCAGTATCATCTTTAAAATAAGAAATTGTTGAATGGTTTCTAATAGATATACAAGAACTAGTGTTTTTATGCAACCGAATAGAACACATTAGCACTTTTTGCATTATCATTACAGTAATGTATTTATTATTGGGAAGAATAATTAGTTATTAGACATTGCATGCTGAAGTTTTTACTGTGTAATGCTTTTTAAACTGCACCCTGAGCTTGGTATTTTGTTTTTACTTTTTTGCATACTTTTAGTGGAATATAATTGCTGTCCAAATAACACATCATAGGTTTCTACTAAATCTACTGGTTCTACTGAAGTCTGGAACCCACAGACATAAATAAATGCTGAGTTTCCTCCCTTGAGATGCTTTTCCAGGCCTTTTACTGGAGGCGCCTTCAGTTGCTGCTTGTTTGTGGGTCTTTCTGCCTTCAGTTTTGTCTTCAGTAACTGAAAAGCATGCTCAATTGGCGTGAGGTCAGGTGTCGAACTCGGCCACTTAAGAACACTCAGTTTCTTTGCTTTAAGAAGCCCTTGCATTGCTTTTGTTGTATGTTTTGGGTCATGATCCATCTGTACTGTGAAGCCCTGACATATCAGACAGAAATTATAACTCTATACACTTCAGAATTCATCTTGCTACTTCTATCAGCAGTCACATCATCATTAAATACCACGGACCCAGTTCCATTGGCAGCCATACATGCCCATGCCATAGCACTTCCTCCACCATGTTTGACAGATGACGTGGTATGCTTTGGATCATGAGACCTTCCTTTCCTTCCCTTTTCTACTTTTCTCTTCCCATCATTGTGGTACAAGTTAATCTTGGTTTCATCAGTCCAAAGAATCTTGTTCCAGAACTGTGCAGGCTCTTTTAGATGTTTTCTAGCAAAGTCTATTCTGGCCTTTCTGTTCTTGAGTGTTACTGGTGGTTTGCATCTTGATGTAAACCCTCTGTATTTACATTCATGAAGGCGTAATGAGGAAACAGGCCACACCTGGACATGAAACTGCTTATCAGTCAATTGTCCAGTTACTTTTGAGCCTGTGAAGATGGACTATGTAAAAAATGGCTGTAATTCTGAAACAGTTAATGCAATATTTTTGTTAAACCCTTTGAATTAAATCACATCTTGATTGCTTCATTTCAAATCCATTGTGGTGGTGTACAGAGACAAAATTAGGAAAATTGTGTCACTGTCCAAATACTTATGTTCCCGACTGTATGTTTAAAGTGTCTGATTCAGAAACACTATTATGCCATTACCTCAGCATGATTTCGGCTGACACATGTAATTTCTCCTCTGACCCTGTCTGACCACTCATCTATGTAATTATTGCATTCAGTTTTTTGTATGTGTCAGTATTTCAAGCAAAGATGTAATTCTGCCTACGAAACAAATAGTACTAAGAAAGGACACAGACTGGGGTGTTTCTCTGAGTATTCTTATTTGCTTCAGAGTTCTTATGTTAAAACATGGTTAAAACATCTATAAGCATTCTTGATCCTATCCAAACATTGAGGACAAATTTGGTGGGGAATTGTCAAAGAGAATGAAATGAAAGACTCATCATTCAGTGCAACAATGTGTCAGTGGCGAATGAAGTGACATATCTTTCAGTTTAAAATTATTGCAATTAAAATTTATTCAAATTTAAAATTATTGCATGTTAAAATCCAATTCTGAAAAAAAATAGGTGGACAGTGTGTAATACAGTTCACATATAATTAGGTATATCAGGTAAGGGTGTTCATTCTTGTTCATTTAAGTTAATTTTTTTACATGGTAATTTGGCAAGAACATTTTCCCCAGGAATTCAAATCTGGTCTTTGGACAAACACCCACTCTAGCCACACTCAAGCCACACACTCTAAATCAACAGGTGAGTCTCCATAGGGATACAGTAGATAAAGCTGGCAGTAAGGGCTTCGGAGGTTTTCTTTATAATTTATTAGGGCTTTTTTTTTTAAATACCTTGACAGAAAGGCAAATTGTCATATTAAATTTCTAGGGATGCTTAACAGTGACAGACTATGGTTTGGTACATGCAGAAATTAAGGAAAAAAGGATCTCTTATGCATTCATTCCTTAAACCTAGATTAAGATATGGCATTCTGACACAAAAGACACAAATGAACAGTTCAGCTAAAAATTATTTACACAATTTTCCCTTTAAGCCAAATGTAGATAATCTTTAGTTTTGCAGTGGAGCTGTTATACTAATACACCAGACTCATCCAAAATATGTTCTATAAATAAAAGCCCAAGTCTTCATGTACTTACTTCAAATGGAATTGTTAGTTGTATAATCTCATTTTTAAATAAACAGTTATGCAAAATTTACAAATTTAGACTAAATTTTACTTAGATATTATCATTTGCATAACATCCAGCTTTCTGGTACAATTCCACAAAACTGCCCAAAATTCTTGTCATTCTTCACAGAATAATATCAAATTATGCTAAGAAAAAAAGTTATTCTGCTTGTCCAAGCTAGTTTTGTTCATGTGTTCAATATTGTGGCCTAAACCACAGCAGTAAGTCTGCCTGAATTGGACATGGGTTGAGGCAAGTAGTTTGACATTTATAAAAAATTAATCATAGATAAGTGGTTTCCTTTACCGCCTCATAGCTCTAGTACAAAACTAAAGAACAACAAACACTGAACATCTTGATTAATCGACTACGTTTGGAGTAATGTTGAAAACTGTGTAAATGTGAATTTTCACCGAGCTAATCATTTAACCTATACACTAAACAGTGTTTTCAGTGGGGGAACAAGGAGAATCTAAATAAAATAGCCTCAAGCAGTTTGCCTTTTCAGATATGGAATATTTGCACATATAACATGCAGTAGCCCTTATAACCCTAGACACAGAGCTCATGGAATCTGATCACTAGCTGACTCACTCTTCTCCCATGACAGTGATCCAAGGAGGCCCACTTGAAAATGCATACCGTCTCAAACAGTTCCACTTCCACTGGGGAGGAAAAGGCTGTGATGGCTCTGAACACACTGTCAGCGGGAAGACCTACGTGTCTGAGGTGTGAACACAAAAATGGGATAAAAAAAAAGCACTAGAGCCAATCTTTCTTTGTCTCTTTTATATCTATCTGCCCTCTTTCCCTTCCTGCAGCTACATCTGGTGCATTGGAATGCTGCGCGCTATCGCACCTTTGGTGAAGCCGCTGCAGCTTCTGATGGCTTGGCTGTGCTGGGCATCTTTATGGAGGTTAGAGCTTCTCAGGCGCTGGTTAGGATTTACGGAAATGATTTAAAGTCACACTAAAATAAAAAAAAAATATATATATATTAAATATTTTAAATTAATTTAGGGAAATTAATTTAACATACACTAACTGGGCAACGTGAGAGTATTGTCATTGCCATCCTTTTAAGAAAAAAACATAATTGGAAAAATTGGAGTTATTCTCTTGGTAGTAGATGGTAAAATGATAAAATGGTCTTCAAAACATTTTGTGTGAAATTAAAAATAAGATTCTCACCTACTTAGTAAGCAAAGCATGCGTACAGTAGTTCAAAGGGGGCCTTGAACCCTTTTGATTGTATTTTGGTGTGGTTATTTACAGAAAGGAGATGGACACGCAGATCTACACACTATAACTGATGCCTTGTATATGGTCAAATTCAAGGTATGTCTAAAAAATATATACAAGTGAGAAAGTTAAAAAAAAAAAAAAAGTAAGTGAGAGATGATGTTTGATGCATCTTCATATCTTCATTACCATCATGGGTGTATACACTCAAGCCTTGATCTATGTTATTCTTTGATTTCAAGGGAACCGTCGCAAATTTCAAAGGTTTCAACCCAAAGTGCCTCCTACCTTCTAGTCTAAGGTTTTGGACCTACCCCGGCTCTTTGACCACTCCTCCACTGTATGAAAGTGTCACATGGATTGTTCTGGCTGATCCTATTAGAGTCTCGGATAAGCAGGTGGGTTACCTTGCTTTAAACACCTGCACGTCTGCGTGTTCATGCATTTACATCCTGCCACAGCACTTCCTCATGTTGGACAGATTTTCCTCTGGTCCTTGACCATTATATGGGTTTTACTAATTTGGGTACTTAATATAGAGGTTAACCAGTGGAAATGAATGGAGATTCCATGACCAAAAAAAAAAACAAAAAAAACACAAGCCTTTCCCCAAGTCAAGATAGGTTTGATGTCTGAAGTTTGCTACTTTAGTTTTATACTGCAGCTCCAGCTGTTCTAATAATAATACTAAGTACATAGCTGCACTTGCATTAAAACTGCTGAGTTTTTCCGGAGCTCAAACAGACCTGCTTATGTGGTTTCTGTCAGTATACGTCATTGATATATTTTAAAATGCACTACAGATATTGCTGATGCCTTATGTGTTAACATTAGTAGCTTTGAAGGTTTAGCATTTAATTTTTGTACAAACAATTGTTTTAATCCTACTTTTAATAGGCTTGTGGGTACAGATACACACTGTCCCTGAGTTATTGTGTTTTGGTTCTCATGTGTTTGGGCTTGACACACATCATTTCTGTCTACCTGCACATTTTGGCAGTGGGACATTAGCTAATATTTAATCACTATCGACTTTGTAAACAGTCCCAGTTAACAGTTTCATTTCCTGGAATTGATCTTGAATTTGAGGTACTTGGTAACTTGCCTCAACTGAAATTCATTTGTCAAATCATAATTTATTGGAACAGCATGGCAATGGCAGCTTGGGTGACTGATAACTATAATTTTCAGTTATATTATTTTTAATTAACTGGGTGATAAAATTGGAGTCTGAAAAAAAAATGTACTTACAAGAAATGCCTAATATTGCCCTGCGATGGACTGATGTCCCATCCAGAGTGTATTCCCGCCTTACGCCAATGTTCCTGGGACAGGCTCCAGATCCACTGCGACCCTGATCTGAACTAAACTGTTACTGAAGACAAACAGATGAACGAATGTGTGTCTAACAACTTGATCCAGCTTGTGTTACGTTTTACAATTGCTGTTGTAAAGACAAATCCACTCAGTAACGGCAGATTATTTAATGACATAACCTCAGTCTTTTCCCCGCAGTTAACACATGAACATCTTCCAGTCATGGCCTGTGAAGCTGTAAGCTGCTAGCACTAAACAAAAGTAGGCAGAACATTCTCCTGTCCATATGGGTTCATTCTAACAACTTGGCCAGCAGATTCATTCCAGGAATGCAAGCCTTTTCTTTGCATTCTTATTGAGAGACAGCTTTTTGATTACACTGTGGCTAATTTTAATCCAGCTTTATCAGTGTGATGACACATTTTTGTAATCTCTTGTCTAGCCTATTGCTGTTGCCTGCATACATGGATAGGTGTCAATACAGAGCAATAAAAAAGAGCACAGATGCAATTCTGAAAATGCTTTGAGGAATGCAGGTCAAAGGTTTTAGCTTTTATTCTGAGAAACTGTCACTCCTGGTGTGAGCCACAGCAGTGGAGTCCTGCATGTGTGCACAGCAGTAAAGCTCATTCTGCATGTCACGAACACCACCATTTATTCTGAACGTAAAACTGAGTCTGTTTTATTTACACGTACGTAATTCACAAATTAACTACCAGAGAAGTTAGCTAATAAAATGTGTTTTGTTCTATGCTGCTTTTTTTGACTATAGACATTTTTAGTTTGCCTTGTGTGTCATTTTTTCTCTCACAGAGCGCCATATTGTCATATGATGTATTCTTGCTAACATGCAATTGCTTATACAACCTCACAAGTTTACAACTGCATATGAATTACAAGAAACTCCAAAGTCCACATTTGAATTTTGAATTTTACAAGTGGATCAATTGGAATACAGTCAAAAGGGCCTCACAATATAAATGATAATGACGGTTGTTTTGCTCAATACTGATATCAGCCAGTCTAGCAACAGAATGGTTCTACTGCACTTTATCATGTCATACAATAGAACTACACTTTTTCGCTCAGAAAAATATATTTTGTAAGCTTATATTATTATTATTATTATTATTATTATTATTATTATTATTATTATTATTATAAGCTTGATAATCGGTGAGTGCATTATGAGCTTTCGTATTCATATTCATAAAATGCTGCTGTAAATATTTACATCACAATTATAAACTTCAAAATGAAAACTGTTCAAAACTAAATAGAAACAAAACCACAGTATATGTCAAGTGCAATATAAAGCAATATTGCAGCTGATTATGTTCACTAGATAAAGAAGCCAAAAACAATTCTCACAGTCAAAATCTGAATAAGTGGTCAGCAATAATCATCAGGTAATATATAGTGACATGAATTAAAAAATTTAATAATAAAGGGATTCATTTTGCTATATATGCCCCTGAACTGGCTAAGACCCCCTGAGTCCCCCTGTTGACTGTAGTAGTGTGTGTGTGTGTGTGTGTGTGTGTGTGTGTGTGTGTGTGTGTGTGTGTGTGTGTGCGTGTGTGCGTGTGTGTAAATACGTGTGTACATGTGTACGCGTGAACATGCATGTCTCTGTAGTTGTAGCACAAGCCCATCCTATAAGCCCTACATGCAAAGACTGTTTCCCAAGTCTTTGAAACGCTAAGGGTTACAGTGACTGATGTGCATTAGCTGTGCTGGCTTATGAAAATCTCTGGAGAAACTCAGCAGGGAGAAACATATATTAAATAGAGT
>CM074969.1:10734073-10766230 GCA_037577455.1 Pangasius macronema
AAGAAGTCCAGATGGTTAAAATCTATCCACTGTCCACTGATGGAGTCCTGAGTACAAAGCTGCTCGAGCCCCCAGATGGCACCACCCCAGATGGCACCACCCCAGCAAACCAAACAGTTCTTCAGGCCGTCCATATGGGGCCACCCCAGCAGCAGCAAGCAAACTCAACCGATGAGAACTCCAACCAGAAGCAGGACCATGATGCCAGAGGAAACCCAGGCTGACATGGGGAGAACAGGTGAAACTCTGCACAGACAGTAACCCAAGCTCTGGATCGAACTGAGGAACCTGCAGCTCTGAGGTGGCAATGTTACTGGCCTGCACCTATTTTATTTGTTAGATATTAAACCAAATTAAATAAAACCCACATAATGGTCTTAAATGTGAAAATGATAATTAAGGTTACTTTCTATATCTTTATATAATTCATGTCTCATATTGAGAGCAAAGACAATTCTAATGGCCACACTGTCTGTGGGAACTTATGTCACCAGTGATGGAGGAATGAATCATAGACTGTTGGCATTAGAGCTGGACGTCACAGAAAACAAATCGATTGAAGATATGAAGATGCATTTAGAGTGATTGATGTAACTGTCATACGCTGATGAGAGTCAATGTTTGAACCCATACGCACACATGGACAAACTCTTTAAAATTCATCAGTATTGATTGCATTCATTGTGCGAATGCAATATATACTAACTGCTGATTAGGTTCTGTGGGTGATTCATCTCATTTCCATATTGGCAAGCCACTTGCCATGTGTGGCATTCAACATTCTCTGCTGTTCGTATAACATGACCAGTCACTAGTCACACAATAACTGAAAGGTCTATTGCATTAGTCCTAACTATTTTCTTCCTTCTTTTAGCTGGGAGGCAATTCAAAATGGCCTTTCTGAAAATAGATGGTCACATGTTTATATGGCTTGAAGGTTCCTTCAAAAACGTAATCACAGTCATCATCGACATTGTGGTTATTGTCGTCATCCTCCTCCGCCTCCTGCAAACCAGCAGTATACACGCTCACATGTAAAAGAACTCCTCAAACTCATTCAATTTGACAGAGAAGGAAAATGTCAAATTTTTGCTTCTAAAAGAGAAGGAAGTAGAGGGAAAAAAAAAACCTAAAGTGCACACAATTATAGCTCTGGCCCTTTCAGAGGGTCCTACAGAGCACAGACGGGAATGCACATCTCGTCTTTTCACAGACTGACTGCTGTTACTTAGCAAATCATGCCTGGAGTGGGTCTGAGGTGAGCCTTCATGGCTGCAGTGCATTAACAGCTACTGCTGTGGCAGTCAAACACATCAGACAAGAAAACGAACAGCATGTGGAAATGCAAATTAAAATCCTTAATTTTGGCAAGGAATAAAGGGGGAAAAAAGTATACATATAAGGAATAAAACACATGTTGGATGTGCTGTTATAGGAAAATCATCAGTGACGGGCTAGTGTGACACCACCATTTACTACTCTGGTGTTGATGATATTCCAAAAACACATCCTGAAGTGTTTTATAAAGCTATTTGCCAACTATTACCATTTTCTTTTTTATTAATTAAAGATCACAATACCTCACAATCCCTCACTGGCCTCTCTCTTTTCTCTCTCTTAAAAAAATGGCTTAGTCCCAAAGACTTTCCCATGATGGAAAATTGCTGTTATAAAAAAAAATTAAAGCCTTAGAATTCAAAAGTGCTCTGATATAAATATATATTGTATGTATATAACTATGAGTTTTTCTGTATCTTTGAGGTTTACCTAGCAGCCACCTAACTGCATCACCTAATGCCTAATGTGCACATGCAAGATGTTCCGCTGTGTTACAGGAGGTTATAAATTGATCCCTGGGTTGACAATAACTGTCTTCTGAGGAGTGCTGTGTTACTGTAATGCCCTTCACAATGGCTGTCAGCCAGCACATAGCCTTGGCTCTTTCATAGCCCTGACATCATCCTGCACCTGGAAAACAGCTTTGGTTACCTCTTCCAGAAACATCGCTGTTCCTGGAAGAGCTTCCCGCCCACAATAACACCCCCACCTTACACTGCATATTTTTTAATTCACCTCTTCAATCATACAATGAAAAGTCTATGAAATTGTGTGGGTTCTACAAGCTGTCTGGTGCTGAAGCGTGACTTCCTGGGAAGACAGCGCTTCTCTTTGTAACAGCTGGGGATGAGGGAAGGAGGGGGCCACATGGCAACGGTTGCTATAGAAGAATTATGACAAGGTGCGACAGTTATTCAGATTTATCCCTCTCATAGTTATCAATGGCTAAAGAAACACTAAAAGACTAGGAGCAACAAAGAACAGTGAATATGTACTATGTAGGTACAGCACTTTGGGCAACTACTTTTGTAAATAAAACGTACTTACTTATTAACTAATATCACTTGAGCAACAAAGATCAGTGAATAATATGTAGATAATAATATGTAGATATGTAGATTATGTTGTGAGTTTTCCCCCATGAGCCCCACTTTCCAGTTTGCTTGAGACCTTGAGAACTATTTAATGAACAAAAATCACGATAATTAACTATTTACTGTTAAAGAACTAATTACTTTAAAGAAAGCAAGGGCACCTTGTCAGCGAATTCATGTGGAGAGTGCAAAACACCTGCACAACTGTCAATCACTCTGGATTCATATGTTGTTTGGCTCCTCTGATGTTGTTATTAGGAAAAAAAAGAATAGCCTGCTCTTTATGTTTTCATTCAGTTATTAACTAATTGTTGAGACCCTAAGCAAAATGTGTAAAGGCTGCCAGCACTGAAATGTTTTTTTTTCTCTTTTTTTCCCCATATTTTCCATCTCACCCTCACGTCACCTGGAATTCTTTCCGCACAGTTTGAATACCCCACTGTTTGAATAAAGACAGATTAGCCCATCGGGTAAAGAAAATAACTGGGTAGCCATAGCCTAGTGCACATCAAGAACTGTGTGATCATGGATCATGGAGTGAGAGCTTTCCTACTGGCACTTGGTAAGGAAATGAGAAAATGGGAAACCTCCACTTCTTCCTAAGGGAAAAGCCCTGGTGGCTCTCCATTCAGTTGTAGAATTACAGTTACATATGTAATTTTCCACCCTCTCCGTTGACATATAGAGTAGTGACGCCTTTGGTCGTGATAGGGCACACTACAGCCATTTGGAGTGATGTAAATCCCCTGATGTAGTTATTCAGCTCTTTTTCCTGCAGGAGCCAATGCCTTTCCCAAAAAAGTAAATGCGAGCCAAGAATACACCCTGGCTGTGACATCAATCAATCACAGGGCAGAAAAGCTGCATGCATACCTGGTCACACACTTCTGCTGAGGCCCCTGCACAGAAAAAAACTAAAATCAACGGTACACTTGATTTCCATAATTGCAATGCAACAAAAGCATTGCTTTTCTTATTCTTTTGAAAGGCCCAAAAGGAACATATGTCAAAAGAGAGACAGTCCTGCTGCCAGGCAAAGTCAATCCCAACCACAAATAATAGTATTCTGGCAGAGGGGGTGTGGTCAGTCATAAGCTGTGGACAAAGAGGTATCACATAATGGTTCCTACATGTATGTTATTACCAGCAGCCTACTTATGTGTGCTTTCTTCCCAGTAGCTGCTGTGAGCCAGAGCAAGATGGAGCTGACACAAGACACAACACACTCACCCTGAACTTGGAAATTGTTTATTTGTCATACACAGAGAGTTATACAGCGTATAATACTTGCAGTGATATTCTTACTTTCAGGTTCCCAAACTGTGGAAACATTACATTACAAAGGGCAGAGACAAATAAGGCACATAAGACATGTAAGGCACATAAGACACCTAGAATATAAAATGCACAAAAGTGCAGGGCAATACAGTGAGTGCAGGGATGAAACAATAAATATAAATACATAGCAATATGCAAGTGCATCTGATATGTGCTATACACATCATGTATATGAGTGTCCAGATTTGGTGTGTGTTTTCGCTTTTTCCTCATATTGTCTCAGGGAGTTTTTCCTTAATCATTGGTTTGCTAGTCAGCCTGGATGGATCTATGGTGTTAAATACAGAACTAAAATTGATCAATCTTCACATACTGTAGTTCCCTTGCCTCTTTTCTAGATTCGACAAATAGTATGCAGGACATGGGCTATTGCATCGTCAGTGGATCTGTTATTCTGATAGGCAGCCTTCTGGGAGTCCAGATTCTTTGGTAGGGAGGAACAGATGCTTAGCAGTGCTTAGCATTAGTGAAAGGCTTAGTGTTTTGGTTCCTTGTTGATTTTTATTAAGTGGAAGAGCCACATGCTGAAAATCACTTGCACTAGAAGTAAGGAAAACAAACAACAAAAAAAGAAGGTACAGTAAATCTTTTGTCTTCCCAGGTTGGCTGGCTAATGCTACCAAAGTAGGGACTGAGTGGCCACAAATATATAGGGCTCATGGGGTGTTTCTGCTCAAATGGCAGAAGGGTCTGCCCAATAGTAATAGCTATTGCTTAGCAGAAAAAAACGTATTAAAAGGAACATTGCATGTAAGCTGGAAATAATTTAGAAAAGAGCAAAACTATGTATAGTAGAACATATTAACATACGCTACAATTCTCTATATGGCATTCCTGCTAGGCATTCATGTTTGATATTTCATGCTTGTCCCTATTTGCAAAGACCTCTGTGTGATATTCCCTCTCTCAATATGCAGATGCTAAATATATATTGCATCAAGGTAATTACACGGTTCTCGGTACAGGAAGGCTTCTCTTATTTGGCCATCTAACCTTCACTCGACTCCTACGTTTCTGGCAGCGCTAAACAGCCCTGGGTGATGGAGAGCACTGGAGATGGGCTAAGAGGCTGAGGCCCTATTAAATTAATCAGGCAGCTGAACTGTTGTCTCATTTGCATAGATTAAATGCAGCTATAAATAAATGCTGATGTTTGTTCAACGGTGGGTGTTTGCAGGTGTGTGTGGGCAGAACTGTTGGCAGTTTTGAGGGTGGGTGCTCTTTATTCTGGCCTGCCAGCCTGACCATCACCCTTAGGCTGCCATCTTTCCCACAAGTCCAGCATTTCCACAGCACTCCACTGTTTAAGATCAGATCAGTGATAGCAGAAAGCGAGGCCTACCCACAGCTCTAATTTTATTATGATGTCTTACAAAACAGACAACACAGCTTGTAAGAATTTTCCTGACGTTAGACTTCACTCTGAACAAACAGTTTCTAGACTATTAATACGTAAGCTTGCATTGGATTTAAACGTCATTGCTTGATGCTGCAATCAGGAAAAAAGAAGAAAAATAAACGTAAGAAGTCTTAAGGATAGAGAAACTGAATGGAAGGAAGTGACACATATTTTCCACAAAGTCAAAAAAACGTTGCGTCATGGGGCGCTTCATCAGCCTGAAGAGTGTTTACAGGCTGAAAAGTGTCTACAGCTGCTCTCTTCTTGGCACAGAAAAGCGCACGCACATACAGATGATGGAATCTTTCCAAAAGTACAACAGACAGCAGTACAGAATACATTAACCCTAACTGCAGCATTTGGGCCATGGAAAAAAGTGGCTAAGATGTTTAATAATCCTTATTATCATTCATTGTTACAATTTACACCCATCTGTATTTTGTAAGTGGATTTGAGTACGATTTAATATGTGTAAAATACAGGTAGATCTGATTTTGGATCCGATAATAGGAACAGGTCAGAGGGTCCATCCACTGTTATTTGAGCATCCATTTGCAGTAAATAGCCTCCTCAGGCCAGGGTGAATGACGGCGTGGTTACAAACCTCAGCCTTTTCCATGGCTCGCCTACCAGCTGAACCATTTTGATCCTAAGAGAAGGAAAACAAGGCCAGTAAGTCTAAATATAGTGTCTGCCTCTGTCTCAGTGGCCCTAAGGTTTGACCCATGCTGAGTCATTTTGGAATATTCCACTGGGCTTTTTCAAAAATTGCACATACACAACCTTTCATTGCCTTGTGTGCTTTTTCTATGTTGACAGTTCAAGAAGCTGTTTGTGACTTTTAAGCTAAACCTGCGTATTTTTATATTGAGAAGCATGAATGAATATAAATAATCACTTATGTTATTTTTGGATGTGACAATGCCATTTTTCCATTATGATCCATTAGAATAAATTAATGGTTGGGTGAGCTTTGACAGTCTAGTGAGTATAAATGAAATCTGGCCTACTTACCTACACATGGATTTTGCAGGTGAACTGCCTTTATATAGCAATACAGATAAAAGGCAAGCATGATAAATAAGTGAATGAGAGGTTGCCAGAACTAGGACAAGCAATCAAGGGGAAACATATATTCTGAACACGATAACGCATAGCCTACACCTGAAAGCAAACCTGATTTATTTAAAATCAAATGAGGCTGGATACAAGGAGGCATCACGGGAGCATCCCATTAGCAGGTCTATTTATGGCGAACTGCAGGTTTATATATAGCCTGCTTCGAAGGTCATCTAGGTCACTCTCTGCTGTTGTCTTCCTGCAATAATAGGGGGGTGCGTGGGTAATCCTCCCAGCCTCTTTAACTGTGGCGTTCATTTTGTCCCCCAGACAGGGTGAATTAATGTCTTCATTTAGAAAGGCTTCAAAACATGAGATGAACATGAATGAGATTAAGCTCTCTGCAACCCCTTTAAAGAACATCCACGCATGAACAAAGAGCAGATATCTTTTTTCTCACTCTTTTATTTCAATTCGATTTAATGGATGACGCAATGAAAGGTGTAAATTAATTAAATGTGTGATTATCCATTTAAATATAAAGTGTTTTTTTTTTTATCAAGATGAAGTATAAAAGTAAATAGAAAAGATAAATACAATTGTAAAAGGGTGAAGTTACTGCACAGACTCAGATTAAGTAAACAATAGATAATCCTGCTAATCCTAAATGTAGGAAGACTATAACTATATATAAATAACAAGAAGCACTGTCTAGTCTACAGTACCAGTAGAAAACCTATAGTCCGTAGAAGTAATTCACAGTCCTGCACCTTTGGTCACCCTACACTATACGTTTTTCATTAGCTCATTAATTAACCATTCATAAGGTTACATATGTGGTTTTAGTACAAGATGCCAATGAAATGTACAGTGCAAGGGTACTTCAAGATGAGGATTAAGATAAAATGTGACCTATAAAATCTACCATCAGGCAAAGCATGAGAGTGAGGAAACACTTATTGCTGCCTTTGTGTAATTGGTGTATGCTGAACAATGGATCCAACTGACTGATGAGTTACAGTGAGACACGGAGAGGCATTGTCTCCTGATTCTCTTTTCCAGTTGGTGGAGGTCTCTGGTAGGACAATCTCACAAAAATGACTATCAGTATGATCCCTGTTAACAAAGAGACAAACAATGTTACCTCCCAAAAATCCCACAACACACAGCATGTTTCTTTCTATAAGTTAAACTTTAACTAGCCAAAAACAGATATTTTACACCAAACTCACAGATATAAGACGAAAATGAATTAATAATGAATGTGAGATCATGATATTCAGTCTACATTATCTTCCTTATTATTAAAATTAGGGTTCAAAGCAAAAAGTAGTAGTTAGTAACGTGGTTAAGTTAATTATTGATTTGTATTTAATTATTTATCATAGACTACATATTGTTCATCTGAACAAAATTGTTTAGCTCTACAATGCTCATCTGCATATCCTCTTCATACCATTCGCTTCAGATACTTCACTGAAGCACTAATACAACAATTAGCACTGTATTAATAACATTAATATGGCTGTAATTAATTAAATTAAGTGGTGATAACTGTCACCTCTTGAATACCTGATACTGCCTCTGTACACTACTCTAAAGGGTGTAAAAACACACTGTTTTGGAATCACACTAGCCAATTTATTAGGTATTAGGTACCTTATATACTTATGTTCACTGGGCATTTTATCAAGTAAACCTAAATTTACTGTAACATTTGCTGCAATGTACAATTTGCAAGTCCTCTACGTCTTCTCATCATTAAAAAACACAACCAGTGACCAGAGATCATTTGGCTGGTGGATCATTTTAAGCACTGCAGTGACACTGACATAACACAGTGAGTGTCACTGGTATGAGTTTCTCAGGAACAGCAACATTTTAAAGGTTTTCAATAGTAATGGAACAAACCAGTTCTTGGTAATGGACTTAGACCTTTAAAATCCTATCATTGTATGTAGGGAGAAAGGGGCCATTTCAGACAGTGTTAGGATTCTTACCTATAACTCCCAGAGTTCCGAGCAAGACTCCCAATGTGGACTGGATAGTGGGCATCCCTGCAAGTTGCTTTGCGGCGGTGCGGCAATTCCCTCTCACATTGCATGTGCATACAGTTACTGGTAGTGGAGAAGCAAAATGTGAATGTTTGGTCCTTACACATAAAAGAGCAGAACTGCACTTAGAGGTGAGAGAATAGGGCAAATGGGGCCATGTTTTCACATGTCAGCTTTCACATGGTACACCCTGTCAGCTTGCACAGGACAAAAGAAAAAACTCAAGTACGTAACACAGACACATGAGCCCCTGAATGCTTAGACAGACACACACACACACACACACACACACACACACACACTGTCTCTAATTCAATTGCACACATTCCCATTAACAGGCCTGAGTACTGAACCGCTGAATATTAGCCTGTGCTGTGACCAAGCAGCATGAATCAGAGAGTGTAATGTGAACAAAACAAAATTCTCAGAGAACATCTGGTACACTAGTTCAGCAAACCAGACAGACTGGGTTTATTCTCTGTGCTCAAAATCTGATGCAATGGGGTATAAAACTCAGGCTTCCACATGATATGATATGATTTAATCTGATAGTTAAACCCCTACTCTACACTCAAATAAGATTAAGAATGCACACTCTGTAATAAGCGCTACATGCTCTAATAATACCTGTTTTAAATCTATTGCTAATGCCATCAGCAACCTGTACAAAACATGTATCATAAATGAAAAGGGTAATCTTTAATATAATGTTATGCATATTAAATTGCTATGATTCATCGTACACATTTAGTGACCTGCAGTGAATGTCACAGCCTCCGATTAGGTGGAACAGTTATGTCACACTGACATCAAATTAACCTTTTTTTCCTTCACAACACTTTTCTGCCACTGTAGATATGCTGAACCCTGGACATAGTGACTTACCAGGCAAGTTAATGAAGGTGCTTCTGGGAGGAGAGCTGCTATCTGAGATGGTGAAGGGCACTGTATAAACATCAGGGGTCAGATAGTCGATATTCAGAGACAGGTTGGTATGAGTGTCTGTGGAGAGAAAAGAGTCTTGAGATTATAGCACTCGTGGATGAATTGAACTATGTGCAACCACCAGTGTCTGCAAAATGTGATTAATTGAACTTTGTTCACTTTGCAGATTTCTTCTAGATTGAAGACAAAGCACATACAAAGAAACTTGAACATTTGGAAATGGCCTTGGCTCATATGTGTGTGTGTGTGTGTGTGTGTGTGTGCGTGTGTGTGTGTGCGTGTGTGTGTGTGTGTGTGTGTGGAGGATTTGAACCGTTATCTCAGGAGCTCATAATCGCTGATGAGCCACCGCTGCCTAAATTGGCTTCCAAGTCCCTTTGAATGAAAGTGTCTGAATAAATGTAAAATCAAATGTAAATGAAAGACAGCCAGCCCATAGTCAAGATCCTGAAAATGACATTTTAATCATTATGATGGTTCCACACTAGGCATTTTGCCTCAACTGTCAGCACACATTTTACATGAAACTTGATGGGAAGTGGCCATGAGGCAGAACGCAACCGCTTTTAAAAAGTGCTGCCACCAGAGTTTTGTTTATCACAAGTTTGAGAAAGTTCAGAGTGATGACAAGCACTTTTTTCTATGACCCCACCAAACCGGTCACAGCTCAATCTAGAAAAACCAACATGAAGGACCAGCAGAAAAATGACACTGCTGTATATTCTGAACTGATGAAGCCTATGTAGGGCTTTCTGAAGGGGAGCTGCCCATGGCTGCCATTTGTAGGTTCATTCCAAACTGAAGTGATGAAACCCATTTACTCCAAAGAGCCCTTCTATACAGTCATTTTCAAAGAGAACAACTAATGCAGACTTCCCTTCCAAGATAACTTTTACTGTATATATGCTGAATGAAAAAAGGGCCAAGGCAATAGGCTATCTTACCTATAAATATAAGTTAAATCCAAGTAAGAAAATTATGTCTAGTAATTGTAATTAAATTGCAAATCAAAAATTCAATAAAACAGGAAGAATTAGCACAGCTGCAAATAAGCTCTCTGTTGTAATTTTCATGTTTTTATCGCCTCAGGTGGAGTAGTGCACTTTAATTTTCATGGACCACAGCCTTAGTCTTGTTAGTAAGCAAATATAAAGATCTTTATGACATATTTACAACTGAGATATTTCAACACAGACACTATATAGTGAGAAATCAATCAAATATTTGTTGTTTATAAAACTAGGTTGTGTGTCACATGAGCCACATTTTTCATATCAGCAAACAGGCTGATTTAAAAGTTAATGCAGCAGCTGATACTTAGACTTGTAGGCATTTCTGTCCAGGTCCTGAGTGCTTGTGTAGTTACAGTACCAAGTGTTTGTCATGGAAGTGCGTTGTACTGTTAGCAAATGCTTGTGGTGGTACAGCTTGGGAAACACAGATATATCAGTCCTGTATCTAATCAGAGCTCAGTTAGGTGACATTGAAGCAAAAGACTAGTCCACTAAAGAGGTCATGTTATCACTCTTGGTTAAATCTTATCACGGCTCCTAAAAGGCCTCTACTGTCTTTTGACACTAACATCCTTTAATGTTCCACTGGGTTTGAGGGGCTGAAGAGGCTGTGATGACGCCAGGAGCAAACTGAAAAACACACCTATCTTGTGCTGTATCTGTGCTGTCAGAGGTGCGGAGTATGTTACACACTCTCCTCACTTTGAAAGGGACTTGGTGTAGTAAAGCCCTGCAGTGATGATGGCTCTTACTGGAATCCAGGTTCAGTCTGTGGCCTTGAGAGCACAACTGACTTATTCTTGTTTGGAATAAAGGTTGCTTTCGTACTTGTTACTAAGCAACACAGCAGCCATTTAAAACTCTCCATAAATCTGCAGTGCAAGAAATATGAAAAAGGTTCTGAGGCAATGACGTGCTTAACTAACAAATCCACATAATCTCGACCTATCCATCTATGCCTCTATTTACTGGTGTCTATATACTTTTTTTTTGTCTTATTACTTTTACGAGAAAGAAGAAAAGACAGGCTGCTGAGGGAATGAATCTTTATAGCTGATATAGTATCAGTGACAACAGGAACTAATTTGTCTTGCTGACATTCCACAAGATGTAACTATAAACAGATAAAACAGTCATGAAACAGCTATGGTAGATTCTGCTGTACTACGTGTGATATTTTTGTTAAAGAAGAGTGACTTTTCTATGTCTCTCCTATCAATGGGTTAGAAAATCATGTTAACACTTTTGCCACTACTGAGGTCATAAGCCATTAAGTTTCTTATCAGTAACAATATCCCCTTAATTTCATCTTCTGATCCTTACACACTGATACTTGAATTGCTATACATTTATTTAGTAAAGTACAGGTTAGTGTAATAACATGAACATGAATAGTAAAGCTGGACCTGTTGAAATATTCATGATATGTTAACCCTATAACCCCCCCCCCCCCTTTTTTTTTTCTCCCCAATTTGGTCACCTGCCAATTCCCACCCATCAGCCAGCTCACCCCTATTAACAGATACTAACCGGGGAGGGTGACGTAGGAAGCCAGCCAACTACATCTTTTCAAACTGCTGCTGATGCTGCATCACAGAGCAGTATAACACACTTGGGGGAAAGCACTGTCTGTCCTCTTCCTCATACATGACCTCACAGATGTCCATGACTGGCTAGTATTGATAGTGGAGAGAGAGAGTATGCCATCCCACACAGAGAGCACAGCCAATTTTGCTCCCTTGCCTCTCAACAACGGATGGCTGTGATATCGTCACTATAACCCATTTATCATTGTTTTTTGTTCTAATTTGTTATGATACAAGATGCAAGATGATAAAGTACTTTTTGGTATTACACTTAGTTTTTACCAGATTTGGTCCTCATAAACATATGAGTAAACGAATTAGACATAACATGCATAAATAAATATACAAGAAGTGATAATCAGACTGCTACTGGTTGAGGAAGTGAGAGGGAAAAGCGAAACTTCTCTGTGCATGGTGAGGGGATTTCTGTGCTACTCTTTAAGACCTGCAGCATTTGTGTTTGCGAGGAAATTGCATACACTCAGTAGCCACGACAGGAGGCAAGACCTAATGAGAAGCCTGAGGATGCATGACTACATCACAGCCATGATGAAGGAGAGTGGATAAAAAGGGAGACCTTCTACAGGTCGCCTGTGCGTGTATAATTAGGTGAACAGTAATGCTGAAAGCACATTTAGCCTTTCAGTTAGTAAGTCCCCGGCCGAGAAAATTCAAGTCAATATAATTATCCCATGACAAGAAATGATGCCTTTTCAACTATGAGCAGCACACAGATTAAAAGGGAAAAAGAAAGCACAAGGGTACAGAGACACAGACAACCACCTGACTCAGAGAATCGATGCAGTCAACATGTTCACCGGAATCTGTTTGTCACATTAGTGACGCTTACGACAGAGGAACAGACCTATTGCACTTATTAATGTCAGCCCTGGGATATTCAGGTCAGGAAGGCAATTTCCTTGAGATGTCTGTCTTTCATCTTTTCAGATCACTCTGCTCCTCACATACACAGCATGAATCAGCAGGTCTCTATAATGCACCTAATTCAGATGACGTCTTTCACTTACTCGATTGGCGCATTGCCACTGAAATGTTATTTTCTGACTAGCCATTTTTAACCTGGCCTGACGTCAGCAGCTGGGACCGCCTTTGTGTTTGAGTGCATTGACGTGATTTATCCTTTTTTTTTTTTTTTTTTTGCAAGTGCCTGAAATGCTGTAATTTATTCTCAATAGCAGCTGAGCCAGAGTAAAGCCAGTTTGGCAAGGCCACTGCCTAACCTCACTTTTATGCACTGAGCTTTATCAGTGTTTGTTTGTCCACCGAATGCACCAGGTGCTGTAGAAGCATGGCTTTAGAAGACACTAGCCTAATAAGCCACATTGTTTCCTGTTTGTTGCACCATGCTCTATTTTTACTGTATCACCATTTTTTAAAATCATCTGTGGTTCCAGTGTAAGTGAATTTCCCTCTTCCTGTGAAAATAGTGATGAAAGGTAGTGGACTTTCTTAGCAATACCTAAGAAGTTTGGCTTCCAGGACCAGTATAAAGATAACAAGCGCATTTGAATCTGCCATGGTGTCTAATGCAACCCAGTCTCACTGAAAAAACATTCGCATGTCACTTATTTGCACCATCTTCTATATTATTGTTGAAGATCAACATGTATAGAAGGTACCGCAAATAAGTTTCATGGGAGCATTTTTTTTTTCTGTGAGACTGGGTTGGTCTAAGGATTTAACAAGAGCATTAGCACTGAGCACCGTCAGTAAGGAGTTCATGAGCATATTAGCACTAATCTGAGTCTATTAGGAAGTAATAAGCATAACAGCACTGGCCATGGTGTATTGGTGTATAAGGAAATAAATAGATTAGTAGCTGTCAGAGTGTATTAGAAGGTAGCAAGAATATTAACATTGACCACAATGAGTAATGAGTCAACGAGAACATTAGCAGGAATGCAGTGAGTAAGAAGGTAATTCACAAGTTACTACTTAGCACAATGAATAATAAAGTCATTAGCATAATAGCACTGACCACAGTGAGTAAGGAGCAGGGCTAAGTATATATAATATAAACTGTGTTTGTGTGTGAAATTATTAAATATTTGGTCAAAAGTCATATTTGTCATCACAAAAATGAATGGTCAACTGCACCTCTTGTTTTCATGTACTGTATTCCTTTGGAAAGTGTAAAGAGTGTTATTTTTTGCAAGAGCTTGGACCTCAAGTTGGGACCTCAAGTCAAACCACAATTCGAACTGCTAAGAATGGGAGCACTACAATTAATGTAGCTAACACAAATTGAACAGTGAGCTTCTTGATGTTCACACTTAAACCAAACAGCATGCAAATTCAAGACCACGTACTGATTTAGGTCTCTGCGTGGTTGAGTTAGTTCATACCAGAGTTTGAATGACAAAACAAAGTGAACTAAGGAGGCAAACAGACCGTAGTTTGAGATCAGATCAGCACTGGCTATACTGACTAAGAAGATAATGCTTTTAGATTCTGTCTTTTGGTGTCTGTGTTCTGTATTATATTTCTTTTATGTTTCTTGAATAACATTTGGCTTTGTTACACCCTATTGTTTTAACTGCAGTTATAATTGGAATAAAAGCTAACTTACCGTTGATGGGTGTGAGTTTCCAGTTGCGTCGCACTGTGGGATCGCTGCTGAGTGAGAAATTGAGGCGGCCACCATGCTGCGGTCCATCACTATCCCGAGACGCCAGGACCAGGGCCTGTTCTTCCCAGCGTGGAGTGCAAAGGTACTTCCAGGAGTAATCACCCACCAGAACGGGGCTGTTATCATTCACATCCAGAATATGCACCGTCACAAGCGTGGAGGCGGACAGAGATGAGTTACCTGCAAGATACGGAAATTAATTCAATATCACTTACACGGCTACAGTAGGAGTAAATAAGACTAGGAGTAACTTCCTCCCAGTTTTCCTTTGGACTTATTCAGATTGTGGCATGGCAATATCTGTACTGTTCAGATATGGTTAATCCCCAACTTTATTCAAAACAGCATGGAGAAGTACTGAATAATTTAAGAAAAACTCAGGTTTAAGTTCACAAACATATATCGGAACTCAAGGAAGTCCCCTTTGACCTTTCAGTGGACCAATTTTGGTCAGACACTATCACTGCAATTAAAAAGAAACTGATCTCAGGAGATTCTATAGTAATTTAGCTTCTCCCATTGCCCGACAATGCTTTTAGAAATGATCTAAAGGTATGGGAACTATGAGTTAAAGGTTAAAGGTTAAAGGCAGTGGGCTGGTGTGCAGACACTCTTGCTTCCCATAGATTGTTGGAAGTAGACTCCTCCCTCAGATGGATGACATCATTGGTTATACTTTTTTCCACATTTTGACTTGACATCACAGTTTCAAAGCACTTTATGCTATTAAAAGTATCCAAACATGATTGATTCCCATTAGGAGAGTGCTTAGTGGGTATATTTGTGTGTTTTGTAAGGATTGACAGCTTATGAGTGAGCACATTTGCTGTTTCACAGTACTGTGCAACAAGCACATGTATGTGTAAATCTAGCACAAACTCTACGGATTAAATGTTCCCAAACTGCAGGGAACACGACAAAGCCAGGTTTAAATGTCATCAAAGCAGACATTAACCACTGCTCATGAAATGGCCAAACTCTGCATCAGCAGTCGTGTGGACAAGGCTCCACCATGACAGACAGCAAGATATTATGGGCATTAAAAACCACTAAAACCAGATTTCTGATCTTATTAAATTTATACATAGATATAAATCTCATTAAAGCATTACAGCCATCATGTAGCTTCTAGCTTCTGTATATAACCCTTTTTGTCCAACTGAATTTCCCATATAGCACAGATTGAAACACATCCCCCAAAAGTATGATTTTATCTTTTCAGTTATTTATGATTTCTCCACATGCACTGGGTGTATATGTGCATTGCTTGTTCTCCTTCTCAAAATTGTCTATGACAGCAAAGTCAGCCCCATCCCTTTTCAAGGTGACCCCTTTGTGTCTTTTGCAAACATCTGTGGGGAAGCAGTGCATGCTGGGATTGGTGATTAAATCGAGGCATGTCATATGTGCATTTTCATTTCTATTCACACACACACACACACACACACACACACACACACACACACACACACACACACACACACACAAACACACTGCACCACCTCCCTTTCTACCTAAATACTGGGTGACTCATGTATTTTTGATTCCATTCTCTGAGATTTTGCTCACTACGCTAGTGTGTGGTCTTGAATACACAATGAAAGCTTAGATTCACTTTGTCTGTCACTGCAGTTTGAAATGTCAAGTGTCTCAGCTGTGATGAGAATTTTTGAAGCCTACGCAGACATCTGAAGCCTGTTTAATTCTGTCTGTGTGGATACATTGAATTCAAATATCACATTGTTTTGATTTTTTTAAGACATTTTTTAAACTGAAATGCTGCAGGTTGAGGGATGAATTATTTAGACAAACTAATCTGACGTAGTACTACAGTAACTTGCGTACTACAGTAACTGCTACTACTACTGTAATTAGATAATTAGTATTTGGCATCCTCATAAATGAGCTAAACTAAGTTATAAAAAGAAATTAAAAATCTCTTTTTATGTATTTTAGAAGTAGTACATTTGTATCATTCATTCATTTATTTTCGGTATACATGTTATCCTGGTCATTATTGTGGTGCACTATGAGCCTATGCCTGTAACATTGGAGGCCGGTCAGCAATACAGCCTGGACAGGATGCTAGTCCATCACAGGGTTTTACACACACATACTCTCACACTCACACACACTCATTCTTTCTTTCTTTCAGAATATCCATTGATACTACAAGTCTCTAGAACTGGACTGGAGGGATGAACATGAGGCTTCCAAAAGATATTCCTTATTTGGTGTTTTGGTGGTGGTGGTGGAGAGCGATGTCTGACACGTTGTTCCAAATTCCCCCATATCAGCTGAGGTGAGGTCTAGTGACTGTCTACGCATTTAGCATAGCATCTGATTTATAACATTGTCATACTCATCAAACCATTCAGTGAGCCCTCGTGCCCTGTGGACAGGGGTGGGGTCACCCTGTTAGAGATGTCACCATTGTGTGTAGGTATGTACAGTATGTATGTATGTATGTATGAAATGAATAACCACAGCTATTGAAATATTAGTCTGATATTGATTCGTATGGTAAGATGAAGCTTCTCTTACGTCCATCCTCAGCCACCACCTCCATGGTGTAGGTACTGTTCTCTTCTCTGTCCAAAGCCTGCACTGTCTTTAGCTCTCCTGAGTACTTCCCAATTGAGAAATATTTCTTTGTGTCCCCTCTCAGTGAGTACCTACAAAAGAGAAAAGAACATTCTGTTCAGTTCTGGTGCTTTAACCATGTATTGTTCCTCTGCAGGTGTAACTGCTGTACAGCTCAGCTTTATGTGTTCTCCTCTTCCACATCCTGCAAGAAAAGAAGTTTGTGCAATTGGATGGATTATTTTTGTAACATAAATAGCAATACAAATTTACAGAGACCCCTGATAATGGGAACATTTGATGAAAGCAACAATTTTCATTTAGCTGGATAATCCTGAAATATAAACTGTGCAACAGCAACCCTATTGACTCTTTATGTTTTGAGTCAGTGTTTAAGTTTTGAATTGGATTTCTGTGCCAGAAGCAGCTGGATGTAACTGTAAGGGTCTATTTACGCTTTTCGACAAATCATAATCCTTATGTAGGCAGTGTGGCAATCAGAGCTGTAACAGCAGCTAAAGGAAACACAAGTCAAACAGATGAACATGTTCCTTTACTTCATGTTTGGAAAAGTCCAAGCAGTTATTGCCATTCACATAGTTTGTACAAGTCCTGTATTTCCCAGATTTTGTTAGCCAGCTAGCTATCATGAGCTCACCTGGCAGGATTTCTGAGAAGATTTTTACGTCATATTTACAAAGGCAATTTATTTATATAGCACAAGTTTATACACAAGGTCATTAAGATTGAGTTAGGGAGAAATTAATTGATTAATTAAAGAGTAAAATTAATGTAAAATTAATGATAAATCCTAATGATAGGGTAGATTAAATAGAACTAAAGGTCAAAACAATGGAAGATGAATGATAAACTCCTAAAGGAACAATTGCTGAGAATTTACAAACTTACAGCAGTTCATATTCTTCACTACTAACTCTAGCTAGCTGATGAATGTAAGCTAACCTGACAGGATAACTGAGAAACCCTTACCTCTTTGACTACAATCATACAACTGCTTTGTCACCATTGTTTCAGTGAAAAAAAAAATAATCTAATTTGCAAAATTCCCCTACTAAGAAATGTTTTTCATAAAGTATGTCACTAAAAGCTCTTGCCTGATTGGATGGGAGTCGGGGTCATAAGCCCTAATTGTAGCTATGACCCGTCCTGGCTCCTCGCCCTCTCTGACAGTGACCTCGTAGTGACTCTGTGACAGAACGGGACCCTCGTTGATGTCATCAATGAAGATGGAGACGGTGGCAGTGGATGCAGGGCCATACCTCCCTCTCACCAGAGCCACAGGGTTCTGTGCACTCAGCACCAGAATGTACTCGCTCTCCCGCTCAAAATCCAGCACCTGAGGGGAATCGTTATGTTAGTGCCATGTGAGATCAAATTCAGTATGGGCTCTTTTGCGTCATGGCCATTATACAAGGTAGATGGATTTGGAAATTAAATCGTCGAACATGTGTTTGGCAGATAAAAGAAATAAAAAAATACAGGAGTGAGTTCTCAAATCTTGCAGCCTGTTCCAGAAGGCTATTACTGTTCAGTCTGAACAGCTGAGCTGCTTTTCCACACAAAGGCAGTTTGTCACTGCAGTCCGACTGTCCTGTGGAACCTGCTTCCATTCCACCTCTGACAAATTTTCCAGTTAAACAAAGAATCCTGTTCTCCAGAACACACAGCACATTTCCCATCAAGATTATACATCAGTCATTTCTTACACTATGTTAAAATAACTGTTTAAAGCCTTTAGCTTTCAGGAAAGGCTAGATCTGCTGATAAAAATAAACACTCATGCACATGGCCTGTCGCTTTCCAGGAAGCACAAAGTCCCCTTAATGAGAGAGAGAGAGAGAGAGAGAGAGAGAGAGAGAGAGAGAGAGAGAGAGAGAGAGATGAGGAATATGGGTGTACTTAGTTTATTCTTCTTCTACACCTTGTATTTCCTCACATTACTTAGCTTTTTCCTAATTTTATGATTGATCTTCGATCTTCTGTACAGTTCACTTTACACTTCTGTAAAGTGAATTATTGTAATAGTGTTCCAGCCCCAAACAATAAAGATGCATCTCAGGTCAAACCCGAAATCTCCCCCAGCTGTGCCGCTGTAATTCAAGGTTATGCAATCATCATGCATCATGTTAGTTCACATTTATATTTAGCATTACATCTTTGCAAACTTAAATTTTTTAAATTTTTTAAAATTTAAAGAGTTAAATTTGTTGAATGTCATTGCAGCAACCAAAGATGGAGCAATAATGAGTGAATTGAAACTGCAGCCTCGTCACTAGATTTATGTGTGTGTGTGTGTGTGTGTGTGTGTGTGATTTCCTCCTGCCACCCACACAATGTATGCCCTGCTCTTATAAGATTCAAAATAGCAAAACTAGTTATTTCTCTCTCAGTCAATGTTCTGTTCCGAGAGAGTAAACAGTTTTATCAGAAAACTGTGAAACCTAGTACATAGTACACATAGTGAGAGCTTGAAGCACTGCAATTAGTTCTTTTTAAATAGGACCACAGTGCAATTAATCAATTTGGCTGTAATTTGAATTCACACTGCAACAGTGACAGAGAGGTTTGGCTAAGGTGCCAGAGCACTAATCATACAATCAGGTAAAGGAAACAGCTCAGTTTTGTTTGGAGTGCATTATCAAGTGTTTGTTAATTTTCACAGCAATTCATTATCATCTCACATGCGGTCGATATTTTCCCGACAATCCATTATCAGTCCACATGCAGTTGAATATAAAAGGCAATCAATAATTAATAGTATTCAGTATGAAAAATTAGCACAGCCAAATAATACAATTTCTATAATTTACTTTTCAATAATATTAAAAGCAGGGTTTTTTTTTAAAGAAGCACATTTTGGCAACTTTGCAGATATTTATCCTCTAATTAAATCATACACAGTGGCTAAAACTCACGTGTTACATGAAAGCTACTGCCACTGGGAGGATAAAGGCTAACACGTGCCTCCTCTTACACAGGTGAAGCTAACACATATTTCTGAAGTGCAGCTCATGCAGTGCCATGATAGGAGAACACTGTATACGTGAGCAATTGCCTAACGTCACTCTAATCGATAGTGAAGAAAGGAGAGCTGTTCACAGCCAGAGAGCATGACCAGTTATGCTCTCTTGAACTCCTGGCCACGAACTGCTGTGACATTGTTAGGATTCAAACTGACGAGCAATAGGAGGAAACTTTAGACATGTGCTCCACTACAAAGTCCTTGATGTCATTAACGGCCAAGGATTCCAGTTGAGCTTCAGCACACAACAGCTAGTTACATCGCAACAGCCAGTGTAATGTGAAGTACTAGAATATGCAATATTTAAGCGTTTTCACAGAATTTGAAATATGGGCCACAAATGACTCAAATGCAATCATTGTTTGTTTGAAAATTAAATTACTGCCTTTCCAAAGTAGAGTTTGCTATTCAGATTTGGATGAGTTCATCAGTGTCATTGGTGATATGTGGGCCTGATGAAGTGGTAAATGTGGGCCATCATGGGGCTATTACTCATTTGCTATCAGGGGCTATAAATATAATGGATTTCATTTCCTTCTAACAGGCTGTAAATCAGACCCAGTGCACATATTTATGCATGGCAGAATGACTGTCACTCAAAATCAGTGTCAGGTAATGATACATTAATACAGAAATCATTAATGCTTTAAGGTTCATTCTTCCCCAGTGTTTCATAAAGGACATGGTGTGGATGACCTATTTTAAAAAATGTGCATTTCTCAGACAGGAAGTCATCTGACTTTTTTAACGGCCTGCAGTCAGAAGAAGAGATGAATTTAGAAGAGATTAAAGAGATTTCTAGTGGGTGGGACATGTGGTATGGGTTGATTACAGGGCCAGATTACTTGGGCAGAGGGAGCTTATAGTCAGAGCACAATCTCTTAAAATCCCAACCAATCTTTTTTTTTTTCATTTTGGTCTCATCTTAAAATCACTCTCAGACATACTCCAGTGAATGAGGAAACATGAGGGAGTACCTTAGAGAGGACAAGAGAGACCTCATTAGTCTGTCTGTCCGACACCAAAGCGAAGACCTCATCCTCGTTCCCTGACTCTAGTCGATAGTCGACCAGCCAGCTGTCCCCACCCCATTCATCAGCATCCCACGCTGCCACCGCTGTCACAGTGGTACCCACTGGGGCATCCTCCGCCAAGTGAAATGGGCCGTACTGAGAAAGACAGACAGGGACAGAGAAAGTGAGTATGCACAAACTCAGACAGCAGTGAAAGGTTTGTAAATACAGAGAAAGATACAGAGAGATAAAAAAGGGAGAGATTGAGACTGAGACAAAGCCAAGGAAGGTTACAGTGGTGTAAGACTAATATTAGAGAGAGAAAGGTTGAGTGAGCTGTGTAATAATACAATCATGGAGAACCCAGCAGGAGGAATGGAGCCCAGTATGAAGGTGTGTAGATAAAAGAATTAGAGGAAGGAAAAGTGAAAAAAGGAAAAGTGAAGGTGAACAGAATAGATATTTCGATGAAACCTTGTTGCATCAGCACCTAGATACTCAGCAAGGTTAATAATGTTAATTACTTTAGCTACCACATTTTCTAAACACATTGTCACAAAAACCTACTCTGGTACTCACATATACGGCACATAGAGTGAGATTTAAAGAACGGTCTGACCAAAAAAACACTTAAAATATAATAAAACATGGAGTTGTGTACATTTTAAATGTGTGGAAAATATGTTCTCATATTATATGTGGTAGATGTGATCAATGCATTAATGTCTAACTATCAATGCATAGATTAAAAATAGACCAGCGCACTGCATGGACACATGTCCCATATGACTGCTAATTATGACTGTTTAGAGTGACAGGTTAGAGCGTCATGCCTAAATTGACTGTTCATTCCGAGAGTGATTTTGAATGTCCAATGGTGTAAGTCTTTTTATTTCTGTTCTGAACCACAACTAAATGAGCAAGGCTTGTGTAGGTCTTGTGTAGATATTGGCAAGCAGATGGGGGAAACAGAAGGCATAGTGAACAAGTGAATCTTACATCATTTGTTGATTGGACAGTCAATCTTGGAACAGCATTCTTATTGAATCATCAAACCATGGTCATAATCCATAGTTGGAAAAAATACACGTTAAAATATAGGCACATTGGTCAGTTTGTGAAGGTACATCTCCAAGTAGCAGGAAAATTCAGCAGAGCTCACCTTTATGGAAACAAGTACATAACTACATTTATATTGGTTTTAGGCACAACAATGAAGACTTTTAAATCTCACATGAAGGTTGTTAGGTTAGCTGTGAGTGCTAAGTAGCTTACTAGCGATATTGAGCAAGGCTATAATATGCCAAATATAAAAAGTTTTCTACTTTACTCTTTTCTATCTGACCTTTTTGAGGCCATTCTGATACATTTAGATAGTGATTCATGTAAACTAATAGTTTTAATTTCAGTGTAAATATTAAATATAAATGTAAATATTAAATGTGAAATTTAACTCTAAATCTAAATCTGAAATGTGAATACTAAATATGAATGTATAATGTATAAATGTAAATGTTAAATATAAGTATAAATGTTAAACATAGAAGGTAACTGTTTAATTCACATGTTAACTGACCCAGCCCTCTTGAAGTAGGAAAGGTCAAACATTGGGAAAACATTGGGTCACCATTTTCACGCCCAGTGCTAGTTTTGGAACAAGGTTGCCTTGCCGGCGCCGTGTTCCCAGAGAAGGCGGGGCAATTAGCATATGAACGACACATTGGACTTCTTCATTTAACATTTAGATCTATATGTAGACTTTTATTTTATTATTATTAATTTAATTCATTATTATTCATTTAAACTTGAAAGTTTGAATCACATGAATCACAACCTAAAAGTATCAGAATGGCTTCAAATATAAAAAAAAAAAAAGTGAAATAGAAAAGAGTATTAAACTTTTACAAATGCATGGTATGTAAATTGATGTATGGAGAAGGTATCAGACTACACTATGTGTTCTTAGTCAAACGGCAGAGAAGCACTGAAAATAAGTCTTAGTCTTCAGAACGTCTAGGTGATATTGTGAGATAAATATTATCAGACACAAGGACGTCACTCAGAACCGTCCTTCAGGCGAGGCAGAGAGCTTCTCTATCTCAGCCTGTATATCAGCATGTTTGGAAGAACAGTAATCAGCCCTTCTCACTGAGCTTCTGATCGGCCAGGCCAAACCTGTCAACACTCACACTCCACTGCACCATCACACACTCACATGGCCACACCATCTCAACCCGCTTAAGAGCTTTTTCCACCTCTTGCTTTCTGTGTGTATGTATGTGTGATAGAGGGAGGGAGAGAATGAGCACTGATTTTGGCAAACACTTCAAAATAACAATAGCCTGTCATTTAATGTAAACAACTTACAGTAGAACTGGCAATAGCTGAACAGTTAACCTAAAAACCTGCACTTTTGTAGCTGGATATTTTCAGCATGTGGCTATTGCTTAAGAGTTAGGGTAAGCAGTTTGGCCTCCAGGTGCATGCTCCCATGATTCAACACTGGCAGCCTGGCACTGTAAGTACATTAGCTCAAGTACATGCATCTTGTAAATCTTGGCTTCATCTCAGAGAAGGGCTAGACCTCACTGTCAGCACCAGGGGGAATTACATGGCGCTTATGCCTATCTTTCTCCTGGCATGCATCCCGAGCAATTTAAGGTTTTTAGACTGCCAAGCAGAAAGCATCTCTCCTAATTTTGGGGGATTTTTTGGTTTCCACCAAGACCCTGATCAGGATAAAGAGATGAACAAACAACCTTGCTATAATTGTCTTTATATGTCTATGCTTTTTGTTTTCCTAATCTGCTTCACTGGGTTATTCATCTAACAGGGAATTGATCACCACATTATATTCAAGGTCAATGCACTTGATTGGCACTCAAATGAGGATCTACATTTGATCACTTGATATAAGAGCCTTTGGGCCTGATCAAAGGTGCATTCAATGTTTTATAGGCCTTATATAAAAATAGGCCTTTCATAAAATTTGCCAGAATTCAGGTATTTGAGGGGGGTTAATTTCTTTTTTTTAAAAATCTCCATCTTTCTTAGCTCTCAATGTTGTTACTCTGTTACTGCTCTATCTTACAGACACCCACATGCATCTGGCACGAGGACGTAATAAGTGTGTTTCACCCACTCACGTACCTCCCCTAAAAGGTCTTTTGTCGACGGCATTTTTTTATGAAGAAATGTGGCCATTTTTAGAAGACCACCTCAGGAAAAGAAATCTAAAAGGGTTTCCAAGAGGAATTACATTTTTTAAAATGTCTTATATAAAAGATGGAGATTAGGAGAATGCATTGCTTCATCTGATTAAAATATGTAGTGTTGGAAACCCTCATGCTATGTATCTCTCAATTTGGTCAAAAAATAATTAATCCACTTCATCATTGGTGATTACTGTTGCCCTTAATCAACTTTCCACGGTTATTAAGACCCCAACTGACATAACACGAAAATACAAACATTAAATGTGACAAGTATCAAATTATTCTTCCAGTTTTGACATCCAGCCAGCTGTTTGGTTTATGATAATGGATTAACTTAAACATCGTTTTGAGTCCAGCTATGAATGCTGATAATGATTCATGGAAAATTCTGAATTTATGTCTTGACCATGGATGTTGATTTTTCCAAAATTTTAGCCATGCTTGCCATTTAAAATTCATATTACAACGTAATTCACAGTAATCTTTAATTACTTTTTATAATGTTTTGGAATGTGTCTACATTTAGAGGACTTATCATACTGCAGTATTGACTAAAGGATACATGTTACTGTGTTGCCATGAATCTGCTTTTGAATAACTGGTCTTCCCAGAGATTAATCTGATTAGCACTGAGAACACTATCCATTTGGAGCTCTGAACAGGAAAGCCCTCTGCAATATCAGCCCTTTCCTATAAGCCTGAGATTAATTTGTGGATTCCCCTGAAAGGTCTTTACCTCGCTCACAGCAGTAAATCAAATCAACATCTGCCAGAGCAGAGCATAGATATATACATACACCTGTTCATACAGCACCTCATAAACACACAAATACAGTAATGAAATTTAATGAAGATTGAAATACACAAATCAGTAACAATGTACACAAAATATATACACACACAATGTTATACATGGTCAAACACAGATACACTGAATAAAGTCCACATTAGCTAGTTCCACAGATTCAAAAACATGCAGAATCTCTCACAGAATAATATTCATCCTCACAAGACCTCACATAAACACAGACACAGAGCAGAACACATACCTCATGCTGAGAGAAGACAGGTGGGTTGTTGTTCTCATCCAGAACTTTAACTATCACAGTGCAGGAACTGTTCAGCCCTTCAGAAAGAGTAAAACACGACTCATGGTCACTTCATCACAATATTACTTGCTACATTTAATAACCAACAGCATGGCATGCAATGAACAATCATTCAAATGATTTATTATGTGTCATGTATCACTTTCCCTCCTGACCACCTGTCGAAAATGACACATCTCACATATCACACTGTCACTGTAAACAGACACATAAAGTTAATGTGTGTAAGATGAAAAATACTCATACAAAAGTGCATTTAACTACAACACAGTATAAATACCAACAAGGACATCTGGACTGTAATGCACTGTTTCTTATAAACACCATGTCTTGTGCACATTTGCTTCCTCTATTTGATATTTAGCATGATCTAAGATTGAGGCCAATGGAGGTCATTTTCAGTTTGTGGGAAAAATGAGCAGCATAGTGGAAACGAGTTTAGAAAAAGGTGTTTGTCTCAAATAACTTATATTGTATCCTCACACGTAGAGAGCAACACTCTACACACGGTGTATATCTTGATACAAGATCAGTGATACAATGTACAAAGAAAAACCTGAGGTGAAATAGTCAACAAACAATTTAATACAAATAAAAGCTATTATGAAGCAATACAGTATGATTAACTATTTTCCAAACAAAAAACACACTTTGAGGAGTGGTGGGTTACAACTACTTCAGTATGACTGACAGAAAGACCATTCATACTTCATTAGGACTGACAGGCAGAGAGAACACACCTACTTCACTAGGACTGACAGGAAGAGAGACCACACCTACTTCATTAGGACTGACAGGAAGAGAGACCACACCTACTTCATTAGGACTGACAGGCAGAGAGACCGCACCTACTTCATTAGGACTGACAGGCAGAGAGACCACACCTACTTCATTAGGACAGACAGGCAGAGAGACCACACCTACTTCATTAGGACTGGCAGGCAGAGAGACCACACCTACTTCATTAGGACTGACAGGCAAAGAGACCATACCTACTTCATTAGGACTGACAGGCAGAGAGACCACACCTACTTCATTAGGACTGACAGGCAAAGGGACCACACCTACTTCATTAGGACTGGCAGGCAGAGAGACCACACCTACTTCATTAGGATTGGCAGGCAGAGAGACCACACCTACTTCATTAGGACTGGCAGGCAGAGTGACCACACCTACTTCATTAGGACTGGCAGGCAGAGAGACCATACCTACTTCATTAGGATTGGCAGGCAGAGAGACCACACCTTCTTCATTAGGATTGGCAGGCAGAGAGACCATACCTACTTCACTGAACCTACGTTGATCCAGTCACGATCACATTCCAACTTTTGTTTGATACACACTATTTTGTTTAAATATTGGGACTGGCACATTACTTCAAATCAGTCAATCTTTTTGCTGTTTTTTTGCTGGTTCTGGGGGAGTGATGGCTCAGTGGTTAAGGGTCTGTGTTGCTAATCAGAAGGCTGGGGGTTCCAGCATCACCAAGCTGCTACTGTTGGGCCCTAGAGCAAGGCCTTTAACCCACTATGCCTCAGAGGCACTATATCATGGTTTACCCTGTGCTTTGACCTTAACTTCCTACGAAACAGGGATATGTGAAGAAAAGAATTTCACTGTAATGTATATGTGACAAAGAAATGCTTTCTTCTTCTTGATGGTTGATTGTAATGGGTGTGTGTGTGTTTGTGTGTGCGTGTGTGTGTGTAACCTTTAGCATCCTCAGCGATGATTGTGAGTGTGTATTGTGGTGCCGTGCCCTCCATGCTGTCAGCCTGCACTGTGATCACCCCGGAATCTCTGTCCACGCGGAAAAGTTGGCGTGGGCTTTCCGGTACTTGCCCTGCCAATCTGTAAAAAATCCGCACGTTATCCGTTTTGGGGTCATCGTTATCAGCCGCCTGGACTGTGAGAATTTCAGTTCCTGTTGGGTATTGAGGAAATATAATGAGAAGAGTCAAATTTGTACATTAAATAATAAATTGCTTGATCTGACAATTCCACTAAAATGTTACAATGCTTAATTTAATGAATGACATGAAAATAGCCTGTCTGTCACATATAAAGTTAAATACTAACTTCTTAAAACTTTAAGCTCTATGTTTCTTAAAAGAATACAGCAACACCTATAGTGCAGATGTTTGTCCTTTTAATCAGTTTGCACACTCAATTTAATTCCCCCAACTAAAATAGTGTCTTATTATGTCAAATATTTCGAATCCCACTTAAATCTACAATATCATACATCGTTACGTTTGACGTGCACACTGTAAAATCTAAAATCTTTTCATTCTAATGTATCTCTTCTTTTCAGTGATCATCAATATAAACAATATTCACTGAAACTGGTCCCTAGAAACCCTTTTCATGTTTGAGGATAATAAATAAAAAGTAGCCACTAACCATCACTTGTTCAGATTAATAAAAAGCGCCCAATTTAACACTTTTAGTTTACTCTGTCACTTTATATTAATTTGTATTTTAATAATTAGTCATTCATTCTGCAATAACGGTCATAAATTCTATGATTTCATGAAATGATCACAGACTATCTAATTAATTAATCATACACAGTTAGTGTGTCATTACGGATCTTAGATGGGTCACACAAGAACATTAGTATGACACTACTAATTAACTGACGCACTGACGCACTGACACACACCGTGTGTGTGTGTGTGTGTGTGTGTGTGTGGGTGTGTGGGTGTGTATGTGTGCAACCTTTCTGCGCGAGTTCCTTGACAACAGTGTGGTACTGCATCTGTGGGAAGGTTGGTCTGTTGTCATTGGCGTCTCCCACCATGACCCTCAGCTCTACGGGCTTTGCGATCTTTCTGCCATCTGGCCTCTCTGCTACTATGCTGATCAGGAACTGAGAGACAGGGAGAGGAAAAGAAACATATTTACATTCATTTATTTGGCAAACGATTTTATCCAAGTGAGTCAGAATCCAATCCTCTCACCTCCATTAAGCTCACTGTACACCCGTACTGAACACAAAAATTCAGTGTAACTATTGATTTATAGACTAACACTTAGGTCTGTTCTCGGTGGCATGGAAGGCCACTGATCTCAGACTGTCGGTTTTAAAAGAGAAACAATGGACCAATCAGCGAGAGTTTCAGAGAACCAGAGTACAATGCAGCCAAACTCACAGTACCCACTCTAACAACATTTCCAACACTGGCTTTGGCCTCAGAGTGTTAATGAAAAGCACTGAAAAGCATAACAAAAAACTTATGTGAATGGGGAAGAATGTTCTAGACACCAAACATAGGTATGGCCCGCTAAAATTAACCAAAAAAATGTTTTTGGACACAGATGAAAAACACAGTTTGCAACTATTATGCATAACTACTACAGCACTTATTACGTTACATATCATCGTTGTCCGTTGAAAAATCTCTCAAAAAATCTTTATTTTTTTCAGAAATAGTATTATGGATTTATAGTATAATGCACAATCCAATATATATAAAATATAGGATTTAGACACGGGTCAGCTTAAAAATTCTAAATATATTCAAAATATTATACATTTTCATATACATTAAAAATAAATATATAGTAACGTGTGGAATTGTGAAAAATTGAGTATTAATGTCTTTAGGCCAGGAGTATGTAAACCTTTGTACAAGATAATTAGAAAACGTGAGGGGTAGGATCAGTTTAATGTGTAGTAGGATAACTTTAAGTGTAAACAAGGCTGAAGGTGAGGGGGAATAGGAGGTAATGTTGTCTCACAGGTAAAAAAAAATTAGTTCAATCTAATTTATCACTCCATTTCTCATGTCAAACAAAGTAGTACTGCTATAAAGCATGCACTTGTGGAGGAGATGCAGAAATCATGACGTAGATGTTACCAGGTTGAACTGATTGATGACTGAAAGCTGATGGTTTTAATTTAAACCTGTCCAACTGAATCAGGTTGATCAGATTAGTTATTATAAACTTACCCCTACTCAAGAGACCTGTTCTGACAATGCTGATGGAAACATTTCACCAGTAATACAGTGTTTAAAGGTGTAGCACCACAGTTTCAACCTTCTGAAGCTATAGCAAATACATTTCAATAGAAGATATTTAGACTTCTTTTAAAAAGAAAAAGGAGGTATGATAACCAGAGCTATGCAGCTCTCCAATATCTGGAGTAAGTTTAACATATTTAATTATTCTGTGTTGATTAATTAATAACTGTGTTGATTAAATAGTTACATTACATACATACATACATACATAAATACATACATACATACAAAGATGCATTAGTTAACTAGCTAACTGGTTCATAAGGGTTTAACTATAGGCTACTGTCCTGTATTTCATACACTTCTATTTTATGCACTTAAGTTTTTTTTTGCATCAACAATCAGTTTACTCAAATTAATGACAAAGTACCAAAGCAGAGGCAAGTTTTTCCAAACGCTTCTCTCATCGCTTGGTTTGATTTTCAAACCATCTGCAAACTTAATAAAGCTCGGCATTATAGCCTTTTTCAAATTGATGATTTCTGAAGGCCTAGGCATGTCTGCATGTGATTGCCTGGTTGATATTTGATCAGATTGGCTGTTCTGAGTCAATAACTCATCTTGTATAAAAGTGCACTCGCAAAGGTCATTTTGCTAATGCTTAGTTTAGTGCACTAAAACTAATGCTCGAATGCACAATGGTGTCATGAAACATTGAGGACATGGAGCCAAAGTTGGGTAGCAGTAATACAGCTCAGTAAAAAGTGACATGAGGCAGCCAGACGGTGAATAAACTGGTTATCTATGAGTATCACTGCCATACAATTTTTTTATTTTTCTATGAAACATGTTGCACATTTATAATAGATTATTATTTTAAAAGAAGCTAGCTGTGTATAGAAAGATGCGGCCTTAGTATAATAATTCCTCATATCATCTCAGGGAGTTTTTCCTTGCCACCGACGCCTCTATCTTGCTTATTAGGGATAAATTCACATATTTCTGATTTATTTTGGTTTAATTTAAATTGAATATATTTATTTCTATAAAGCTGCTTTGTGACCCTGTTCATTGTCCCTATACAAATAAAATTGAATTGAATATAAGAATCGGAGATCTTATAATGTCACACAGTGTCATGTCAGGTGTGATTTCAGTGGATTTCTCTGCAGTTTATGATCCACTTACGTGCAGTAATAAAAAAAAAATAGGGAAAAGGTTTAATACAAGGGCAACATATGTGGGCTCAAGTTTTATGCACCTCTAATGCGCCACTGACGCAGATGGTATTAATTGAAACCCTTGTTAAAATGGAAGCAAAACTACTTTATGAGCAATCTGAAATACATCCTGTGTTTGTCCCTCAATTCCTGCAGAGGAACAGGAACCAATAAATAATGAGAGAACAAGTAATGTGATGTTGTGTGTGGTTGTGTGTGTATTTGGTCTTTACCTGATCTTGGGTTTCTCGGTCCAGAGGGGCGTTCAGATAAATGACTCCTTCTCTACTGATGGTGAAAAGCATCTCTGGAAACTCTCCCTCCAGGCTGTACTCTACCAAACTCCCACTCCATTTCACCTGAGGAGCATGGCACACATATGCACACATGCATACACATACACACACACACACACACACACACACATACCCTCTTGTTTACTCATTTAGCAGATGGTCTTTTCCAGAGAAACTGCCAAATACTTTCAACAAACAGAATGTAGTCATTTAGACTTTCCAAACTTTTGGATTTCCTCCGAATAGCGTCAAACTACTTCACGTTCACCTTTGATTCCGTTTAATAAGACTTTATCATTTACAGCTGACAAAGTATTTGGAGCAAATGAACACTATTTAACACACTGAGCGTGAGCTCTAAAGAAAAGTAAATACTAGTCCTAATTTAGATTGCTAAAAGAAAGGGGGTTGAATACTTTTTTACTTACTAATTAAGCAGTTTATAGATTTTTTTTATGTTCAAATAATACTAAGGCAGTATAAATAATACTAAATAATTAGTAGTATTAATAATTTACTTTTATTTCTGTAGAGAGTTACTACAAAAGGAGCCTTTTTTTAGTTGTCTCATTTTTCTCTTGATTATTACCACCCCCGACCCCCTAAGGACCTCCGTGCCAAAATTTCTTATTATAAGAGTGAGAGAAATGTTTTGGAAAATGTAGTCTACGGAAAGCAATCTGACATTTAAAATGGTCTGCACACTGTAGCTGGAAATTTGGACAACAACCAAAAGCCTGACAGCACAGGGTGACCAATCAACCAACGTCTGCCGGAGTTCACGTGTGTGTCAGCAAATGAGCCTGTTCGTTACTAAAGTATGAGCGAATGAAATGAGGTCAGGTAATGTGACATCACTCTACACATGAACTGTCCGCTGATGAGTATTTCAATTCTCCAATACTTTACATACTTTAAAAGATGTAACAGTCACCGTCAAAGTCTTATATATAAGAACATATTATATCTTATAAAAATCTTATATAAGAACAAGGATTGGCCAAGGAACAGCATAGTGCAGAGAGAAAAGTTTTCAAATGAAAAATAAATAAATAAATAAATGTACACAGTATTCTCCCTCTCAATAAAATGTAGCCAAATATGTACAACTCCTCTCTATAAGTGCTGGGACTTTCATGTGTAATTCATATGCAATTCATGTTCAATTCATGTGCAATAAGGGACTTTAATGTGCAATACAAATTTATTTATTTATTATTATTACTGCCTATTT
>CM074969.1:10766330-10780369 GCA_037577455.1 Pangasius macronema
ATTTCAAATCCATTGTGGTGGTATATAAAGGCAAAATCACAAAAACTCTGTCATTGTCCAAATACTTCCGGACCTGATTGTATATATGAAATTTTTTTTTTTTTATATGGAGTAATTATTTATTTGCATTAAATTGTGCATGATTCAATAACATTTATAGGTAATTACAAATAATCTTATTAAACATACATGATAATTTAAAAAATATATATTTTACAGGTTGTCTTTTCAGTTAAGGTTTATGTGATTTTAATTACCCTATCTGAGTTTAAATTTCGTTCTTGTTTTTCTGTACATCAGGATTTGTATGTGATAAATGTATATTACACTGTCTCATTTATATACAGTGAACACAGGAAATGTGCAGTGGTTGCTTTTTTTCTTATTAAATATAATAATAAATATTGTTCATTTTTGAAAACCTTGCAGATTTCATATGTCCAATTCCAAACGTCCAGTATACCATAATTCCCTTCCCAAAAATATAGAATTAAGGTGTTGTGGCATTTGTTATGCAGCAATAAGCATGGTTGTTTATGTAATTTCCAGTTTAAGGCTGAGGAGGTCATTGTAAGTTCAGATGGGGTGACTTTCCCACCAAGTTTTTCAATACTTTCATGGAGTTATAGACTTACATTGGCTGTGAGGAATTCATGCAATGCTACCTTCAGATTTTGCCGAAGTAACAGCCATATTATGTTGCTTTCCAAACAAGACAGGGGTTATCTTTTTATTTATGCAATACTGCCCAGAATGCCGTCTAACTCGGCAGCCTTTTTTTCCAAATAGATTGCTGCGGTATGAAGCTTATTTTGAAACTAGGTAGACACAATAACAGCACACGGTGTATGTTGATTATCACAGTACATCACGTACCAGTTTATCAGCACGTGCCTGTTATGTATGCTGTGGTTTATCTGTCCATGTGGAACAGGAGCTTACTCCTGTAAGGAATTGCAGTGTCCGCTAGAAAGGTGTGTTTTAATCTGGCGTGACCTGAATCAGAACACCATGAGATCCATTCTTCCATGCTGTAAGACTGATGACACTCCCCCGATCATTATAGTAACAAAGAAAGTTCCTCACATATGGCCTCATATTCACACTTGTGACAAGAAGGGATGCAAATCATACTACAGGTTCAGTAGCAGTAGTAAAGATTGCATAAGTCTTGTTCAGCTGCCCAGTAACCTCCTTTACACAGAATCACAAGGTGTTAATGCAGTAATTTCTTTGCTTTGTGCCTGTCACCAGAAATGCAGCAGTAACTTGTGCTTACTGAGAAAGATGAACAAAGAAGTATGAAGAAAAAATAACCTTAGTATGCCCATCAGTGTGTTTAGCCATAAAGTGCAATTTTGGTCCTGAGCTCTAGATTCCTTCAACACCCACAGACCCTCCTAGCTTTGTTCAGTACTCTACCCCATATACCCCATATGATCGCAAAGCTCTGCAGATACACATGTTCAGCTCAGCAGAGCTGTCAACAGCTGTCCAATTTAGAGCAGTGTGTGTTTTCTGTGCTTGTCAGAATATGCTTGAGATTCTCACAGAGAATTCAGAACACAACTCTACACTGTGTTTGACCTGGCAGCTCACCTTCAGGTCGCTGTGGATGCATTTTCTCACTAAGATGAAACAGCCATTTGACTTCAGCCGCAAACCCTTCGGCTGCTCAGTGTACGTTTGGTCCATAAAGATAAATTGTTCATTCTGAACACTTCATCAAATTAGTTTGATAAAAACACAGTGAAATCTGTAGACTGTGTAATCAGTTACTTTTGACCTGTCAGTTATTTTGAGATGATTAAATGATTTGTTTGTAAAAAAAAAAAAAAAAAGAGAGAGAGAGAGAGAGAGAGAGCCTTTACAGATTAAAGAGAATTGTTAATTAGCAATGCACATTAAATAAGCAATTACATATTATTCTGGGCTGGAAATTATTTAAAATATTTATATTATTTCATACAAGCTTACAGAATTAATATGTTATGACTTGTTCATAACATTATTATTATTATTATTATTATTAATTTTTTTATAAGCTTATGCAGGTGTACTCAATGTCCTAAAGTAACACCAGATTTATCAGCCTTGCCAAAAATGCTGCAAGAGCAGAGACATTGTGGAAGTTTTCAGACAAAAAAAGTAAGAATTCTGATGAACAAAGAATTTCTTTCCTTGTTTTAAATACTGCTCTAAACTAAGGAACCTACTTCTGACTAAAAATAGTCATTAGCAAAGGCTGGGTCTAAACAAAAAAATAATTGTAAACTGGTAAAATAAAATTTAATGAAAAAAATTTATTTAAATTTTAAATTAAACAAATTTAAAAGAAATTCCATATATTTATTAGAGAGAACATTTCTACCAGCAGGCTGAAAAGTGACAAGATACAGAGTTAAATTACAGGGTGTCATCATTTGTGTCACTTAAGACCATTTGTTATGAATCTTATGCCATGTTGACTCCACTTGATTCCTCACAGTGTGTACCTCAGTGTTTATTTAAAAAAATCCATACAAGTAGTTTTTCTCAGCTGTGGAGCAGTGGTAAGTTAGAAACTCTGACATTTTACTCCACCCTTTTAGGGACCTTATCTCTGTCTACTCCTGTGTCAGTAGCTGTAACACTGCTCTTCCTGATTTGATCGATTTTTCATAATCTAATGATCAGATAAATTCCACTAAATAACAAAAATGTACTTTATTTACTTATTATTAGGAATCTATTTTTCCTGATTGTAAAGTAGCAGTATTATTGGTGAATAATCTTTGGAGCAAACTTGCAGCCTTTTACACACGGGTGTGCCAACATTGTTCTGTTCCAAGTCAGCAAGGATAGCAAGAAGCTATGTTAAGAGTATTAACGTGAAGTGGCTTTAAATGATCTAAAGGATGAACACTTTTCTGGAAAAAAGAACCCTGCCCATTTTTCCTCACAGTGTAAATTAAAACAACACGGCTCCTTTTAACATTTATATAAATCTTGCTCTGGTGGTATCAGAACATTCGCATTATCTGTGCTGGTATACTGCTACAGCGATGGGAAGATTAAAAATTACAGTTTTCTAAAATGGAGTTCAGAGAGGTTGCCTGTAGTGTTAGTTATTAAATTGGAGTCTAAGTTCATTTCCTTTGCTTAGTGTTGATGCGCTCCATAATCTCTCCTATAACCACCCTATAACACACACACACACACACACACACACACACACACACACACACCACTCAGATCAATTCACTACAATCAATATGCATCAATTTACAAAGACTAGATAGAGATATGTATCATACAAAGATAGAATATGGAATAAATGTAGAACAAAACCAACTTCTCTAAGCCATAAAATACCTTAGAAGAGATATCACTGGGTTATGCTGAAAATATGACATTAAGGTAAGGTAAACATTTAGCATATTGGCATCCCAAATAGAAGGGGGAGGACTGACCATCACAAGGCTGGGAAGAGACCTGCTCCAAATGTGCCTTTGTGATGTATTTGCTGTCGCTGCCCACTATAATGAAGCTGACTGTACCATTGAACGTGAAAATTTCTCCATGGACAACATGGAAAGGATCAGACTTACAAAAAAGAACTGGAAGAGAGTGAGGTCAGTACTGGGGGCTACACCAAATTGATGGGCCATATAGAGAAAGCCCTGAATGACCATTTAGTTATTTATTGACAGTTTATCCCTGGTAAGCCCATAGTAAGCATAAGGAAAATGCTTCTAAGCTGCAGTGATACCTGCAGGACCTGAAGACAATGAATTGTGCTGTAGTCTGACTGATACACACTCTTCTGTTATATAAGCCTATCTATGTCTCTGGAAAAAATGTATGAATTCTCTCATGAATTGTTTCCTCCAGTTTTTGCTCCCATAGTACCTGGCTCCTAAGGCTCCTTTTGCACTATGAGTAAATCTGCCTGTATTTGGAATATTTTTCTTTTCAAATATCACTCACATATTTTTTACAAAATAATATATATTACACAGTTATATATGTAGCCCAATAGCTTGGGCTACTGTCTGTGTGGTGTTTCTGTGTATGTCCTCCCCATGGTGCTCTGTATGGTGCCCTGCGATGGATTAGCACCCTATTCAGGGTGTATTCCCACCTCATGCCCACTGCTCCCACAACAGGCTCTGAATCCACCACAACACTGACCATGATAAAGCGGTTAACCCTCTACTGCATGAATTATTTATTTATTTTTTTNTTACTTGAATTAGTTCAAGAAATAAAAATATATTTCAAAATTAAAAAAGAAAAATTAGGGGGGTAGTTTGTAAATTGGCAACAATGTGCAATAAAGGGTTAATGAATGATGAAGTCTCAGTATCAACATAGTGTAGATAGCTAGCCTGTCATATGTCTGGTCTTTCTAACATGTTCACCTGAAAAAAAAATTAACTGAGTTCCTCCTTAAAACGGACAGTAACTTGATAGTTAGGGAACAGAGAAAAGTTTAGAGCATACAAAGCCTCTGTCATGTGATGTAGATGATGTCATCAGGGAAGTTCATGGGAGTAACTTTACATGGCTGCTGGATAACCCTCTTAATTAAAGCTGTGAGAATATTAGGTTTGAGAAGTGTGTGTGTGTGGGGGGGGGATTTTTCTGTTGGATTTAAAGCCTGATGAGTCAATCAAGGCTAGTAATTCTAAAGTTATGAATGTAACTATGGTTCTATGAACACTGGATAACTGCAAGGAACCGTGTCCAACACTCAGATGTCTTCTTGTGCACATGTACATGCATGACAAGACCTTCAACAAAGTCTTGAAGTGACATAGTAATGTAGTGACATAGTTTGGGTTGGCAGCATTTCGGAATGACAGGGAACCCTGATGGTGATCCAATGTTCAAAGAACCAAAGTTACATCCATAAATAGCCTTCTGTTTCACTCCTTCTAACCACCAGAGATGGTGTCTAACACCTGGATACCCCCCTGTCACAAGGTCATGAGAAACCAATTGCTTGCCATGCTCACACCACTAGGAGAGGGCAATGCTGACCTTGGAAAATCTGGAGAGGTTCGCAGTGGTGCTCAGGTAGCTGTAGCACGGACCTCCTGGAGCACTCATCTGGATGAAATACTCCATATGGAATGGCATGTCATGGTAGGGGCTGATCATCCAGCCCATTCATGGGCCATGTGACAATGTCTGTAACCCAGTGGCCCAGTCTCTCCTTAGACAGGGGAGCACCCCATGTCTTTGCACTGTGACAGACAATAATTATCCAATGAACAAATAGCTGTTTAAACAACAAATAGCAAATTTAGGTGAAACTGAGTTTGGTCACTCTGATAATACCCAGCCAGCAAAACATGTAGGTTGGCTGTCTTCAATGATAGATCAACTGCTTGTATGGGTTTATATAGAGATGTCTTAAGAGACTCCAGCATAAAGGGGAGAACACATGCCAGGCTCTTGACCATGGTGGATGGCAGTGCCAAGATCCTTTCAGAAACACTGTTATGAGCCTATGTGCTCCAGGTGAGGTGTCATTCTCTGTGCTGTGGTGAGACAAAATGGCTGCCACTTATACTTTCACTGTAAACAGGGACTTGCCAGGATCCAGGAACACCTGCAAGAAGGCAGTGCACGAATTCCAATCAATGAGGTGCATACCATCTGGATCACTTCCTGGGCTGCTATGACACAGTCATTGAGTTTGACTTTCTGAGGGGTCAAACCCACAAGCACACATAGTCTGTCTGGGATGCCACATCTCCCTGTTCAACTGAGAAATTAAATTTGCCCAGAGAAGGTGTCCCGACCACTAGGGACAATAGTAGTAGGAACCAGTGTGTTTCTGGCCATTCTGGGGCCTTTTGCAGCTGTACAATCTCTGTGTGCAAGTGGCACTCTCCTGTGTATATGCGTTGCCTCAACAGCATATCCACTGTAGACAGCACATCCATTCCATTTTATTGATCCTGTACTTGTGGGTTGGATGGTGCACAGAGGCAGACCTGCCAGGAACAAGTTTCAGTAGTCCAGTCTCAAAATGACAAGGGACTGAACAAGCACCTGCATGGCCCCTGTAGACAGGAAAAGCAGAATCCTCCTGATGTTGTTAAGGAGAAACCTGCCTGACTGATCTGAATGCTTTCCAGCAAGTTCACAAGATTTCAGTGACAACCAACGACAACCAGCCGTGTCTAGCAGCCTGATTATGTTGATACCAAGGCAGTAGGCTCACAGCTGGAGGCTGTTCACTGGTTGTGTAGGTCCTTAGCAGTTTAGGCTGCACTCAGTGAGGTCTGGTGGAATTGTTAGCTGCATGTTGTGAGACAAGGGTGGGGGCAAGAAGTTTCTGAGGCAGAACGCCATAAATTTGTTGGGCCAGTAAACTCTTGCTGCTGAGTAAGTCACTTGGCTTCAGGGGATATGAGGGAAACAAAGTGATACACACACTCCTATGTCATGAGTGATGCTCTAGTGCCAAGAGAATGCCTTGGTGCGGATGTAGTTTGTGGGGTAAGAGTGATGGCGATACATATATCCTGGCTCAGCTTAGTTTAGTTTACCTTCATGCGAAATTAATTGAATAGTGTGGCATGCAGCATTTAGAGAGGGTTGCCTTGTTAAAAGTTGCACTAGAAGTAAAACTTGTTTGCTAATGAAGAGATTGTTTTTTTTAACATATTAGTTGTGAATAAAACTCTTTTCCCTCTTAGTGGTGTTCAGTATACATTTTATTTACTCTTAATAAAAGCAAGTGTAAACTGGGTTATATCTCTGCATTTGTATACAAGCTTACCTGTGTGGTGCCTTGGGAAACAATATTATAAAGTGAAGTCAGTTTATGCTCTTTTGAAATTCATTTAACAATGTTATGTATTTCAGTTTATCTGAAACAGAAAATGATCTAAGGGCTTCTGTACTAACTTCCACCTTGGAAAAATCAATCACATTCTTATTCAATCTTTGAGGCAGAAATGAGCTTCTAGGGAAGACAGAAAAGTCATTAGTGCTGAATTGTGAAAACTGAGACTTATATAAGTGACATAAAACCCCCTGCCAACTATCTAGACTTGCCCAGTGTTCATTTGCTGAAGCCTGTTGTGTAGGGAAGGTTTGGTCGTTGCTAAAATTTCAGTATTTTGTTTTATTCAAACCTAAGTGAATGTACAGAGTCAATATCTGCATCCATCTGAGACCTCATCAATAGCAGAATTACAGGTGATATATTTAAGGACAGAGGAACAGTACAGGACAAGAAATTTGCAATGTACAATAAATTCACATATAATATATATAATAAATCAAACCCAAGATATGGCTCTTTCTCAGTAATCCATTATGTGAATTAAAGAAGTGCAACTGAACTGTCAATGCAAAGCTGTGCAGACATCAATAAGAGGTGAACAGCAGTCCTCTGTGGACTTCCATTCATACTTGGAGATGAGAATGCAGATTTCTTGAGCTGTCTTTTGTTTTGTAAGTAGTCCTTTTCTATATCACTATACCATACTGTCAGTCAGCATACCTGATCTAAATAACACTGGTCCTTATGTTACTTTCACATCTGATAGCCTAATGTTCTAGGTGCAGTTTCCCAAAAGCACTTTAAAGATCATCATAACTGTGTTTAATGTGATTATTGTTCAACCAGATAACAACAAGCTTTGTGCTGTGATGCTTATGGGAATAAACTTAAGATGTTCAGTTTTATCATCTGAACATTCATTATACCACTACATAATACAGCATCATATCTCCTAAAAAAAATACACACTTTCCTGTGGTAGCTCAGAAAACTTTGTCTCGCTCCGTCTTGTTACACCATTGCATCAACCAGTAGCTCTCAGGCCCTTCTACCTTCTGCTGTATGCCTAGTTTGCCTTTATTATATTATGTTAATTGTTAGCATCCAGTTAATTAAAGAATAAAATAACATGAAAGTTAATATTTAATTATGTAGTTTTGCATGGGTTTGTCTATTTACATATCACTCTGTCTCTCGACACTTTTCATTACCGGAGTATCTAATACTTTACCTAAATATCTAATGTAATAGGAGCTGCAACTCCCCTTATGGGTTGTGTCTTCTATCATTGATGAATCCCTGACGATGTATCCCACATTTCCATCAGGATCCTGACAGATTCCAGAAGATGCTTAGGAACCTGTTTTCTACTTATGCACCCTTCCTGGAGGTTCAAAAGCTACAGACAAACAACCAAAAGAGTAGTGTTTTCCTTCAGTGTTTCACTCCTTAGTTCTCCTTAGATGCTTAGAGATAATTTGTTTTTTTGAGTGATGCCAACATAACATTTTTCAACATGCTTGAACTAAGATTTCAATAGACAACCTAATCAATTATTTTTAGTTAAAATACTCAAGCCTGTGGCTATGACATGAGCTGTCTATACAGTCTTATTAAAACGAATGAAATACTATAGTTGAAAAAAATGATGATGCAATTGTTTCACCTTTTTTCCCCAAGGTAAAGTCAACCTATTATGGTTTACAGTGTATGTAAAAGTCAAATTGAGTCTGCCCAAAGTAGTGGAATTGACAACTTCCACACCTCTTACAGTGAATTTAAAACAATGTTAATGAGCACCCTAAAAAAAGGCACCCTAGGCAACCTGTATGCTACTCTGGCATTTATTTGCAGTCTCAAATCTGCTCTGAAGCTAGAGTAATGAGGTGATTGTGCCCTTCAAGCAACTTAACCCAAGGTTAATTGTGTTGCCCAAATGGGGAACAGCAAGCTTAAAATGCACTCTCATCAGCAAAGTTTTTCATATTCGACCCAGGATACTATTTACTAATGCTAAATACTGAACTCACTAGACAACATCAGCATCAGTGTTAACCAATCTTGGTTCTTACAACTAATCAGCTAACTTACAAACTCTTCATGATATTAAAATGGCAAAGAATGAGCAAGGAGTGCAGTACAGGGATACCCCAGGACATTGGTGTATGTGATTACCTAAATCAGAAGGTCTTATAGTGATGCAAAATACAATGTTTTTAAAATGGTTAAATCTTTACATGAAAAAAAAGTACAGTATGTAAAAGCTGTTGAAGCTGTTTAAGCTTTATTAGGAATTAATATAATAGGAACACCATAATAATACTGGATTAGGACCCTGCTTTGCTCTCACACCAGCCTCAATTCTTCATAACATGGACTCCACAAGGTGTTGGAGCATTCCTTTGAGATTCTCGTCCATCCTGGCATGATTGCAACACATAATTGCTGCAGGTTTGTCAGCTGCACATTCATGCTGTGAATCTCCAGTTCTACCACATCTCAAAGATGCTATATTGAATTCAGATCTGCTGACTGGGTAGGCCAGTGATGTACACTGCACTCATTGTCAGGTTCATGGAACCAGTTTGTGGCCATAAAGGGATGCACATGGTTAGCAACAATACTCAGATAGGCTGTGGCATTCAAACAATGTTCAATTGGTATTAAGGGGCCTAAGATGTGTCAAGAAAAGATACTCCACACCATTACACTGCTGCCACCAGCCTGAACTATTGACACAAAGCAGGCTGGGTCCGTGGATTCATGCTGTTGATGGCAAATTTGGACCCTATCACCTGTATGTTGCAGCAGAAATTTGCCATCCCAGACATTCAGTGAGCCTGTGCCTGTTTTTGGGTGAAAGGAGTGGAACCCAATGTGGTCTCCTGCTGCCCATCCCCCTAGAGGTTTGATGTGTTTTGTGTTCAGAGATGCTTTTCTGCTCACCATGATTACAAAGAGTGGTTATTTTATTTGCCATAACTTGACTGTCAGCTCCAACCAGTCTGGCCATTCTCCTCTAACCTCTCCCATCGACAAAGTGTTTCCGCCTTCAGAACTGCCACTCAATGCCACGCAAAATGCAGGCCTGGAGACTACAGTCCCTGAAGAAAGGTAAAAATCCTAGGAATTGGACAGAATCCAGCCAATAAACTGAAAACCATTTGCAAAAGAGTTTCCACCTAAGGGCATTTGTGTAATGTGTACTAGAGACTCCTGCATTCAGAAACGTTTCCCGAATTGCTAGATCACAGTCCTTGTTTGGAGATTCTGTCAGCTGGGACAAACCTGCAGGCAACTAGGTTAGGGATGTTAAATCTTTCTAGCCAAAGAGTGCCGCAGATCTGCTCGTGGAGAAACCTCCTAGGGTGTTCCAACAACCAATGAAAGTGTACTCAGTGTTTGGGCAGTGTACATTTGATGTAGTGCTTTTCTCTGGATGAAACCATATGTGGCACAATATGAGCATCAACAGCAGGCATAAGTCCAAGTCCAGGATGCTCATGATGCATCAAATTGGCCAGAATGTGCACCACAGATCATGAGTAAGGGGGCACTGAGGCCTTCCAAGACCTATAAGGAGGGTAACGCTCAGACATCAAGCCATCAATTTACATTGTCTCAGCTCCTGGACCTGGATTTCAGTGAACCGTGTCTGGAAGCCAAGACATTGGTTCATCTAGAGAGCAACTCAGGCTGTTTCCAGAGCTTCTTTGTCACTTAGTGGTCATCACCAGGCCTGACTGCTTGCTAACAACGGGCTGTTTATGTTGATGAGTCTGGGCCAGGTTCAGATCTGCCAGCTGAGCATGTATGTTGGCTCTGGCACAGTCAATGAAAAAGAGGACACAGCATCCTTAAGAGGGTCAGTGTCAAGGCAGTGGGCACATAATTGGTGGCCATCATGGTTCACAGATTCAGGCATAGTCTGCATGAGCTCAACTTTGTAGCAGGGTTAGCAGTGACTGCCTACAGAGTACAATATAGGCTATGGTACAATCCAAACCAAGTGTAAAAAAGCAGACATAAAAAAGCTGTGAGTTAGCAGGAATCCAAGCTAAGAATAGCAGATTCAGTGTGATATGGGATGTAGAGTGAGAACCAACTCTATGTTAGTCACAAGCTTCGTTAGCTAGATAAGTGGCAGGATGTATAACACTGTAAGGGAGAAAACAAAATGCTTAAAAAACAGAAGGAGAATCCACTCAGTGAACGTTTATGGTAAATAATAGCCATGTAACTGGGATGAGGTCACTGTCCCTGTGGATTAAGTGTTCAACTTCCTGGAGCCCGATAGAAGTGAACATTAGCAATATAAACAACAGTGAGGGCTAAGCGCACTCTAAGGGCAGTAGAGCACAAAAGGGGTAAAAACTGACTCAAGACTAATTGATGCTACGGTGCTTAGTAGGGAATATGAGGGCAGTCTGGCTCAACATGATGAACCAGTATGTCAATAACATAAATAACATTGATATGCTTGTGTCTTTAAGATTCATCCCTGTGTCACAGGAAGGAAGAAGAGCATTTATTTTTGTTTTGTTGAATATCTGAAATGCTTGTATTGGTAACACTGTTGCAAATGACCCCACAATATCACCCACCCTTGAAATCTAACATTTTAGCCGAGCAGCTTAGCATTGTCAACTAACAATCATGTTAAAGGACAGCCAACTAGACACTGATCAAAACTAGCCTATTTTGGTTTCATTTGCATAGAAAAAAAATGCACATAATTCAAAAATATTCTTCAGATGAATATTCTTCATATTCTTCAGGTAAATTACTTTCATACATCAAAATCTGACTTTTGACAATAAATTCTGCAGAGCTGTGAGTAAGTTCTTGTTCTACTGCAGGCAGGCAGACGATGCAACACCATCCTCAGTACACACCAAATCAGAAATTACCTTTGCATATTAATCTCTAATGCCTGAGATTTATACTGATATATAATGACAGTGTCAAGAATAGAATAAAACGTTAACATAAAATGTGCTCTGTTCTCCCAAAAGTGTATACTGTATATCCACCCTCTCTATTTCCATAATATAAAAAAAAAGATTAAAAAAAATAATTGAAAATCAATTAAATTCAAATTTATCAGCTTAACACTTTTAACAATAGACACTCTCACAAGGCACAGAAATCTGGATGTAGATTTAGATCCCTAATGAGCAAGCCAGAGGCAACAGTAGCAAAAAGAAAAAAAAAAACGAAGGTCTCTGCTGTGCTCCTTCTTTGGACCTCTCCTTGATCGTACTACCAGATTAGTCCGATTAATAAAATGTAATTGGCAACGGAAGATGCAGCGAGGAAACAAACTTTGACAAACTATTGCGAGGTGCAATAGTTTTACAGCACAGTGTCTTGAGAAAATAGAAAACTGAAGGTGGTGTAGCAGTGAAGACAAAAGCAAATTGACAAAAGCAAATGCGAGAATGATATGCACTGATACATTTAGTGTTGCATTTATGATAATTAGCTTCTTTATGCTATCGGAAGGTTTAATATTAACAGCCATCTGGTTAAAGGTTGAATTAAACGTTGAATTAAAGTCTGCATCATTACAAGCACATTGCATAATAATAATAATAATAATAATAATAATAATAATAATATCACCCAAGAATGCTTTACGTGGTTACTGTCTCTCTTTCATTCTCTGTCTCTCTTTGAAAGAGAAGAGAGAAAAGTTACACTCATATAACTCATTCACTGGCTATTTCATGGAGCAATAGAATTGGACTTTGGTGCCTACTGAAATGCCGACAGCCTTGTAGGGGTAAAGTCTATGTGAGAAGCATAGTGCTTATAAAACACGTTTATTATAATGCTGTGCATTTTGGAGTAAGAACGTGACCTAGAAAGTAACATAATAACAGTGATCTCGTGTTACAGAACTTATTTGACGCTACGTTTTAAAACCACTCCTACTGTAAGGAACTGCACTTCATATTAGATAGTGATACATATTAGATACTGTACCTTTAATGTTAGAAAAGCTACATAATTGTTCACATAATTCTCCTCGCAGGGTCAGAGAAGGTGGGCCATGACCATAGAAAAGAAAAAAGCCTGTATAACATCCCTCAGAGGCTCGTCGATTTGTCCTTCTTTAAGCTTCAGCTGTCAGGATGTGTGGACTTTCCCACACCGTTGCTGCAGATACAGACGTCTGCAGGTTATGGAACTTCTGAAGCATAAAGATCTCGCTCGTTTATTTCATTGATTTGGGGGACTGAACAGGTGATAGAGCCTTTAATATAGAAGATTAAATGGATTGAAAATTCCACATGCGTTCCAGGGAGAAGAATGGAAGTTTATTTTACAGCCTCTTAGGAAGTATGGATTTTTGTTCTCTATCGGAAAAACCCTCTGACACTGGAAAAAGAACACAGACAAAGAATAAGAGGTGAAAAAGGCTAAAAGACAAAACAAATATAAAAGAAAACAATTAAATCAGTGCAAAGTTCTGTTATTTAGGAAGCTGCCTATATTGAAATCACAAATACTGGTGACTCTTTCTTTTTTCTTTTTTTATATATTTTGCTAAAAAAAAATAAAAAATTCAAAAACAATGTTTAGGTAAACAGATTTCTGTGTCCCCTATTACATCTGTCCCCCATACATCTGGCCAGTTTTGCTAACATTGTGTGTATATCATTTGTTGGGTGTTGCAGGTCATTTGACACTTTCAAGTTTATTCAACTGAATCATTCATCTTACATCAGCTTTATCACACACATGCCTTCACACAGTATTCACTCCTAGGGGACAACTGGAATTCACCAGTTTTTCAAAGGGGTGTGTGATTTTGTTTGCCTATACATTTGGGGAATTTGGATAATTATTATGATTCCCATTAAGTCCATCATCATAGTAGAATTTAAAAAAGGCAAACAAAAGCTTATTTACAGAACTTTTTCATTTGTTCTCTTTTGTATTGATTTCCTATTAGTAGAATTATTTGGACTTACTGGACACCCTGTATTATATTATATTATATTATATTATATTATATTATATTATATTATATTATAAATAAAGGCTGATTGAAAAACTACACCTTCTACATATATCAGTTATATATATTATATATCCTCTCTATAAGTGCTGGGACTTTCATGTGTAATTCATATGCAATAAGGGACTTTAATGTGCAATACAAATTCATTTATTTATTTATTATTATTACTGCCTATTTTTCTGTACTTAATTGCCGTTAGCACACTGGACTTATCATACTCAA
>CM074969.1:10780455-10809788 GCA_037577455.1 Pangasius macronema
TTTTTTTTGTACTGGAGCTATAGTGCTAATGTAGCTAGCATGTAAGGAATACTTATATCTATCAGGTTATCATTACATGCTCACCATGTAAATGCTCATTGTCCTAAATAGACTGGGTTTTATGACACTGTATTGCACCCTGTTATCTATAAAAATGAACAAAAGTGCAAAGATATTAATTAAATTATTTTTGCTTTAGAATTACAAAAAAAGGCATGCTACAGTTTGTCCTACAGTTTATCTGATACATTAACATGCATACACATCAACAATTATCAGAAAGCATTAGCATGCTCAGAAGAACAAAATCCACAAACAAAGCTGAATCCACATGGAGCAGTGCAACCGAGATAATGTTTATATTTGAGTTAAAGTGAAAGTTTAGCAGTAAGGAGGCAGATCTCAGCTCTGTTACTGGAGAGTGTACCGAGGTCAGCAGTTGCCAAAACAAAGTCGCTGCTAACCACAGAGGGATTTTCCACTCCGCTGGGAAAAAAGAGTGACAGCCGATGATGGACGGGGTGTGAAAAAGCACCGAATTAGGAGAAGAGTTTGGAGACGTGCGTGACTACCATGTGCACATCCACCATGCTTCTGCACCTTCTCCATTTGTTATGGAGATGGCTCCCCAAGCCTCCTGTCTCCTTCTGTCTGTGTACATGCCAGCCAGTTTCTCTTTACAGGACCTGCACACGTTTGCAGAGCTTTGCAGCAGGGCAGCTGTGCTTGGAAGATTAACAAGCTGCCCCTGTGTTCTAAAAATGGTGCTGTACAACAAAAGTGATGTCATCTGTTTAGCTTCCAGGCTTCATCTGTCCATACAAATGATTAACTTTTGTGTCAGGGTAGAGTCTGATAATGCAGGTCTTTGAAGTGCAAGCTGTATGAAGTGAGCAGTGATGCACTGATGGTGATAAACTTCTAAAGCTGGTCTTAAATTAGCTGCTCTTAATGTAGAAGGATCCAGCATTTGGACACTTAGTAATTTATTATCAGTGGATGCAACAAGGAAGGCTTTGGAAAAGCTGTTTTGATGTGCAGTCTAGAGGAGTGATGTGACATTTAAAATCTGGATAATGCAGTTGGAAATCTAAATGACCAGGCAAGGAACAAGAGGCATACATGAAAAAAAAGCTGCAGGACTAGTAAAACATGTGAGAAATGCTGTTTTGTTGCTAGAAATAGGTTCTTATATGACTATGCCAGCCCTATAAGAATGTGAATGTAAAAATGTAATTGAATTGTATAAACATGGGTTAACATCTTATGCAATCAAATCAGGGTGATTTGCCTCAGAAGCACGTGTTTGCCTTCAACCTCCTCGGTTGGTACCTGTCGTATGATAGGTTTACAGGTTAATGCTGGACCTTTTGGCTCTATTCTTATGCATTTAGAGTTTAAAAAGAAAGAAAGAAAGAAAGAAAGAAAGAAAGAAAGAAAGAAAGAAAGAAAGAAAGAGATATAATGTTGGCCTATTGCCATAAAAAGAAAAGCATTAATCTTTCAGCATCATAAGTCATAACAGTTGTGACTCCCACCACCCACTTGTACATCTCAGCACCCAAAAATGTAGGCAGAGCGAGGCCTTCCAAATGTACACAAAAAGCCCTACAGTGCTATGACTATACATGCACACGCATGAGAGTTCAGAAATGCCAACATTTTCTAAACCCACTCTAACATATTACAGCATTACAATGTCTTTTGTTATTAAAGAGAAATAATATAGACAGACAGACACACACATACACTTCCTCTCTCTCCTTATTACATGCACACACACACCCATACGCTTCCATTGTCCCTACCTCACATGGAAATGCACACATGCTCTCTCTCACATATATACACACACAAATACATACAAAGACATGCTCCATCCTCACATGCACAGACATCTGTATGCACTCGTTCCTTTTACCTTGATGTTGTTGTACTTATTAAAGCTACTACACTGTGTGCAACTAAAGCAGCTGACCTTGCTATTCAGGCAGCATTTGGTGCAATATTTCACAAATATGTAGCTGAACAGTCTTATATAACCCTAAAGCACAGCACAGTATGATTGGTCTGCCATTGGTTCAGCAATTATGGTTCCACGTCTGTATCCAGATGTGTGAGTTCAAACCTAGAGCTGCTGCAGAGAAACTGTTGGGTCCTTAAGTATGACCCTTAATCATCAACTGCTCACTGTGCTTGGATTGCTTTGGATAAAAAGTGTCTGCAAAATGAATACACTTAAATGAATGCGACTACAGACAAAAACTGGTAGATGTTGCTTCAGTAGTGTGTTATTATTCTCACCACAGTGCATAAACAGATCCTGCAAATAGGCTATATCTGGAAAAAGCTTACCAATGAATTTAGAATGTGATCATATTTCTGCTGCACTGGTGTGTGTGAGTGTGTGTGTGTGTGTGTGTGTGTGTGTGTGGGACAAAGGAACGAAGGAGGGGAAAGAAAATAGGGTGAGTGTGTGTGTGTGTGTGTGTGTGTGTGTGTGGTGGGGGGGTTATAGGAAGACAAACCAACTATTTCTTTGAACACTACCTCATTTTCCTTACAATAACCCCTACTGGCCATGGTTAACGAGACCTCCAGCTGAGCTTTATCTCATCCTTTCCACTGCGGTGAGATCTGCAAAGTGCTGCTTACCTTTTCCAACCAATTAAAATTTCATGGAAACAAAAGACAAGATCCATAGTGCTGAGCACTACAAGACCATCCTTTCTTCCTCTCTCATTGGCTCAGTTGTCCTGTGTTGCTCTTCTCTCATGCCATCTTTGTGCTGATTAATAAAATTTGAATAACAAGTTAATGATCAGGCTATACTGAGAGTCAGGCATCAGAGATGTGTAAGTCAGAGATTGAGAAAGAAATTCAACTGTGTTGAGAAATAATGAATGCGATTTACATCACATTACATCATTCTGATACTCATCAAGTCATTTAATGAGCCCTTGTGCCCTGTGGATTGGGGGAAGAGGAAGAGACCACTCTTTCATCATACATAGGATAAAGGTGATCAGTCAGACTAACTTTGTATTGATGTGCAGTGACATTTCTTTCTAAGGGGACTTGCGAACACAAGCCAGGCCAGCAAATACAGGGGGTACCGTATTGTATTGGTGACTGGGGGAGTGGTTTCCCCAATTCTAGTTTTCTTATTATCGGACTTTACTTTTCCTTCATCATTTTCTCCTGTGCTATGCAAAACTTTGCATTCAACTATGTTAGTTATTCTGACCCCTTCTGATCTCTGAAACTGCCTGATCCTTCCTGATGTCCTACTTTTGGTTGGAGGTGTCATCAGTTGAGTTCGCTTGCTGCTGCTGGGGGTGGCCCCACAGGGACAGCCTGAAGGTCATTGGGATTGGTGGGGATAGTGCCACTTGGGGGCAGTGGAGATGGCTTGGGGATCTCATTTGGTGAGTTGTACTGTGATGGCTTGTAACTGCGATTGCTGTGGTGGCGTTTACATTTTACATTTTATATATGTGGTGGCTTTATCATTTTACATTTTACATATCAAATATCTGTGCACGGACTAATTGTCGTCGGCACTTCTGCCTGTGCACTTTAGGAAAGGGTGACACGAGATTGGGTCTCGTTTCGGATTTACAAAGTACAAAAATACTTCATGATCCTTTGAATGATTGCATGCAGAAGATTAAGCCTCTCTATCTCTCTCAGTGCCTTTGCAAGACTATTTTGATTGCATTTGGCAGTAAATCGAGAACTGGATATGGTGTTCAACCTCTCAGTGACACACTCTTTTATTTTTGAATACAGCAGTTATTTGGCAACATTAGCAGCTTTAATTACTGTGAGCTTTCTAGCAGTTCTTAAAGATAAGTTAGTACTTAAGGGTTTTGGGCAATGCACTCGGATGAGGTAAACACCAGTCACAGAACAACTTCCACTTAAGGACATACAAAGCCCATATGCTGTAAGCCCTTGTGTTCAAGATTGTGTCCTGGACAGCTAGGTTGCAGACCACAGTTAGTCATTCAATCTGGCCAGACCCACAGATACAGGTGACCTTGCTGAGGGTGCCAATTCTCACTGCCTCTCTGGGATTGTAGATCTTCTTGGGGAGGAAGCTGCCACGGTGTTCCAACCACTGTGATAGCAGTAGCATTCTCTTGCAGATCAACTTGGGGCCATGAGCATGACTCTCTAGTCTAGTTGCTGACTTATGTGCAAGAAAGGAAAAATCAGTCATAGAAGGGGAACAGCATATAATAGGTGATGAGGCCAGTTGTGGACCAACACATCCTTTTGGCTACTTGCAAAAACAATAGTAGAAACCAAGATCTTGCAGACCATCTAGGGGCCATAATCAGGACTCCCTAGCCTAGACTAGGTCTAGGAGGCCTGCTGAAAAGTCAGTGGTTGAAAGAGGAAAAATGTATATTAGGAAGTGTCCATCAGTCCCTCTTGGTGTTATTCGTTATACTCCAGGTAGACACGGAGTCGATAGTGTGGACCCACATGCACGGTTTCCTCAACATTATCTTGCACTACTGTACAGTCTTGGTAGATGAGCTGCTCACAGCAAGGCTAGTCATGGATGGACCCACCTGAGAGGATTCCATGCAAGGAGGAAAGAGCTGCTTGAGTCCCTGATGTTTTTTTTTTATACCTGACCAACATGACGCTCCTTTTTTAGGAATGCACTGCATCTCAAACAAGCTAGTGTTTTGTGTCTTAATGCTGAGACAAAGACATGTTTCTGTCCATGGAATTTGGGGTCCAGGATTATAACCCTCTTCTGAAAATCTCACAGCTCCAGAAAACCTGAAGGGTGACCCAGCCAAACAAGGCAGACTCTGCAGGGTTGCATGCATCTGGCAGAGCGGATTGTACTAACCACACCTGACACCACACTTTCATCTAGAACACAAATCAAAATGCATGTATAAATCAAGTTAGTGGTCAACTGTCCCACATCTTGGTCTATCTTGGAGCCACAGCATCACCATTAGGAGCATGGTGTCAGTCATCTCTCTTACAGAGGGCTCAATAGTGGGACTGCTCCAAAGCAATGGCGAGGCCAGAAATTGCCTGGGAGGGCAAGAAAAGAAACCTGAAAAGAAACCTCTAATATCAGCAATCACTCGAAAGAACTTAAATGATTGCAGAAAGTGGCCAACAAGTTGAAAGGCTATCAATCAAGAGGTTTGTTCTTTTGCCAGTTCAGTAAGCCTAATTGTGGCCTAATTCACTTCAGTTCACAGCACATGTACTGTACACAGCCATAATTTTGCTTTTTATTACAGTTTACAATGACTTTGTTTTAGCATTGCACCATGGATTCTTCAACAAGCTGCACATCTGTTCTTCAACCCTCGGATGAGCCTGCTCTACACTCTGACAGCATGCTTCAATGTTTGTGGAGACTGAAATACATTTCATGTTATTATATCCTCTGTGTACAATGTTACCTTCAGAGAAGGTAAACTCTGTATTGAACTAGCCTGCTACACAGCTACACACTGCGCTGGTTGTCACTCAATGTGGCATATTTAAAGTGGCAGCAAGTAAGAACTGCCTAACCCCTAGCTACAAGAGCACTTTTTTGTGCCCCCCCCCCCCCCCCCCCCAAACTTTAACCCATTATCCCACGCCACAGTTATGCCACTGTTCCACAGCTATCAGTAATCTTGTTAACATATTGCCAATGTGAGCCACATGAGATGTAATATTATTAAGTCATCCATGCTTGTGCATTCACCACCAGCACCAATACATCACAGACATCAACAGCAGGCATATGGCCACATCTAATCCTCTTGTGTTTCGTCATATTAGCCCAGCACCGTCACCCTATTCGGGCTGCTGTCACCTTCGAGTGGCTGCCACAGCTAGCTTAGAGCTTGTCAACAGTGTACGTAAGCCAGCAAGGTCTGACTTAGACCCTTCTTCAGAAACTAGTGAGCATGGCAGTTGTATTCATGTTAGCCACAGCCCAACTAGAGAGATAATTTGTGCCAACAACACAGATGAAGAAACCAACCCAGTAATTACCACTTACTGTGTAGAGAGTAAAACTACACCATGCATGCTCATAGAGATAATGTAGTGATAGCTAGATATATAGACATACAGACAGACAGATTCATACAGCAAGTTTGTAAAATAAAACAAAGAAATAATTTTTCTATTAAACATAGGAAAATTATGATCCTCTGGGAGGTCACGACCACTCACATCACTGAAGAAACAGTAAACTGTTTTGTCTTGTGGATAGATCAACACATATACACGACACAGATTGCTGAGAGATGGGGATAGGGTATGGGCCTGGGAGGTTCTCCTGCAATCTGACCGGGTCAGGTGAAGCCCACGTGTTCCCTGTCACCTCCACCAACACAGTGCCAGTGGAGAAGAAAGCGTTGGCTTTCCCACCCATGTCCTGGACCATCACTGAAAGTTTATAGCGACCACACATTTCAGGGTCCAGAGCAGAAGCACCTGCAGGCAAACACACACATATCTAAACACACTAAACAAAGACGATACATATTACAGTTGAAAAGAAAACACGTATACATGAGCCATACAAAAGGATTTAGAATACATTTTGTTCGTTAATCTCCATTATAATACAGATTACATTCGAAACGAGATTTACACATACATAATTTTAAACATACTTCCATATGTCTTTTAGAATGTCGTTAAATTTCGTCCAACATATACAATAAATGTGTTTCATAGACTCTGCAATTTATAGGCTATAATACAGACAATATATCAGAGTCAGCAATGCTGTTTAACAGCAACTGTAAATTTTAGGTTCTTATCGACTCGCTCAAATAAAGTGACATACAGTGTTGGCTCTTTGAAACCTGATTTGATTCCTATCAGGATTTGACACAACAGATATGTGGGTGATATATATCCGGGATTCGATCCCTGTGCTCATTACCATCCTCTGTGAGAGACACCTCCCCACTAGTGGCATCTATGTGGAACATATGACTGGCTGGGATTCGAGGCATCTGGTCTAAGAGGCGAAAACGCAGATCAGCATGGGGTGTATTTCGGTCGTCACGGTCTAAAGCCCCCACTTGCATGAATGGGATACCTGGGTTATGAGAAGTAAAGACAGGACATGAGACACAGCTGCTTCTGTTGGCACAATTGTGTTTACGTTAAAAAATATATTTTTTTATAATAAAATAAGAATCAAAATTTTTTTGTATTACCATCTTGATTTCACAATAGTTTCGAGTACCGAAATTTTATACTTGTTGTACAATGATTGCACTGATTATGCAGCTTACTTCCTGTTCTGTTATAATTAATAGTGAGGACAGCCATTTTACCTTACATCCTGACATAAAAATACTATTTTGTAACAGACTTCTTATATGGCCCTTTATGTTAAGATAAATATTGTGTAGTACCTAAGTTCTTAACTAGATAGAACCAAACCCCTCACAGAAACTGCTGAGTTCAAAGTAGCAACTCATCTGGTAGGCCATTGTTAGCCTGGAAGAACCTCCCAGAGGCAGCTATAGACGTAGCATCCTCATGCTTATCTGATAAGGGCTGAGAAGGATGACTGACAACTGAGGTATAAGAAGGGTTCTTTTTAATCCTTTCGAGTCACAGAGCTTCATTTCCTGGATCAGTGATTTAAGCTGAGCCATGTCTGCCACCAAATCATTGACTCATATAGTAACTTTGAGAATAACACTGAACTATGTCTGCTGCAAAGTAGGTGATTTGTCAAGAGGGCTCCTGTTACGTTTGTTGGGCATTTGTGGCTAGCAAGCTATTTAGACTTAGGAACAAGGGCCAAATTCACCAATTCCTACTTTATAGAGTTACTAGATAAACCAGTAGCGTTCGACAAATAATGTAAACAATATGCTAGTTACAATAACTGTGGTTCTATGGACACTGTCAACACACGGATATCCTTTCATGCATGTGCACATGCACGCTGAAACCTTTAACAAAGTTGCAAAGTGACAGTATTTACTGTATATACCTTCACTCCATATCACCTCTTTTCCTGGAACCTGCTGAGTGCTTATTTTGTTATCTGGTTTGCATAGAACCACAATTACATCTGTAACTAGCCTTCTATTTCACTCCTAATGACAGGGGCAGTGTCTAACACCTGGATATCTCTGCCACAAGGTCATGAGGAACTGATTCACCTAGGGTATCTGCAGAACACACCTCCTGGAGCAACATGCCTCTCAGTAGTACCCATGAGGATGAAACACTCCTCATACAATGGCAGTTCTCCTACCCTGAGAGAGATGGATGAGGTACCTAGCTCTTTTTAGAAACAATGTCATAAGTGAGCTCCTGTGAGCTCCCAGCAAGGTGCCATCTGTTGCCACAACATGCACTTTCAGATGTCAAGGTGTGAACTTGACACTATCCAGTAGCCCCTGAAGAAGGCTAGCACTTTGAGTTTTGGGCAGTGCACCGGGTCCAATTTGCAGGACACATATCATTTTTAAGCAATTCCCACCCAAGAGCATATAAGGCCCACATAATAGAGGCTCTAGAATTCTGGATCATTTCCTGCTCACTGGTCCAAGGAGCAGAACCCGTAGGCACAGACAGTCTGGCCAGGAGTGCAACAGGTACCTGTTTGTATGAGACGATAAGTCTTCAAAGGGAACCACAACTAACAGCATCTGTGAGAATAGGTGACAATAATAACAGGTAGAACCTGGCATGTAGCTGAAAACCTGATGGCTGCTGAAAACCTGCCACAAAGCTGTCGATGTAATTCTTGCATTGAGATACAAATATTTTAAAACAGTTTAAAATAGCTAATAGCTAAAATTAGCTATTTTAAACTGAGCCTTGTCTGATGTCCATATGCTCAGTGTTTCTTTGTTTATACTGGATGTCACCCGGCACTAGACCTGAATGTTTATGGCTAGTGACCTGATTATGTTGATACTGAGGCAGCAGGAATAGTGCTGGTGGCTGGTTTCTGAGTTGGAATGCTGAGAATTTGGTGGGGTGAGAGAGAATGCTCTGGCTCTGTGTTTACAAAAAGCACCAGGCCTCTTTACAGGCCTTTTATTACAGGCCTACTAGCCAGCAGGGTCTGTGAAAAACTGTTGATTCTGAGTGCATGGCTGTGTGGGGCGCATATGCTGCAGCTCTGTTAGTGGCATAGCTCAGGTGGAAGTAGGGAAAAAGAGGAGCACGCATACCCCTATCCCATGAACCAGAGCACAGCTCTAGTGCTGAGAGAACAGCTCAGCGAGGATGTATTTGTATTTGTAAGCAAGATGGAGAGACACACACACTCCAGCCTTGTTAGTGGCAATAGCTCCGTTGGATGCAAGAGAGAGACATACGTACTCCTATCCTGTGATCCAGGGCAGACCACTGCAAATAACACACTAGCCATCCTAGGCACCGCAGAGTGCAAGCTAAAAAGATAAATTAGCAACTAGAGTACACTCTAAGCTAGCAGATCACAGGCTCAATGTGCCACCCAAGGATGAAATGGACACACTCACTGTGGTGGAGAGAAGGAACAGAAGGAGAAAACAGGAGTCTGTGCTGAATTTATTGGTTGCACAATTGCACTACTTGTCCTTGTGCCGCACAATAATAGAAGGGATTTATTTATAATTGCACTATCCGTTGCACCCAGATGAGGATGGGTTCCCTTTTGAGCCNATTTCTGTAAAGCTGCTTTGCGACAATGTCCATTGTTAAAAGCGCTATACAAATAAAACTGAATTGAATTGAATTGAGTCTATCACAGCTTTGCAGATCAGAAAAACTGTAGCTCTGACCATAGTCACAAGCTGCACAGTATAGCTCCAAAATCTATATGTGTATGAATGGGCAGTAGAGAAAAGGAAAATAACTGATGTGGCATGAGGGTATTTATAGCAAATACCATGTTACTGTCTCTTTGTGACTTTGTTGAAGGCCTCAGCATGTGTGTTTGGAAGGGGTGAATTAGAACTTTTAGTTCTCACCAAAGTAAAAGAGAGAGAGAGAGAGAGAGAGAGAGAGAGAGAGAGAGAGAAGGCTATCCCCAACATGAGCACTGGTGGGAAGTAGAAAGGGACTGGTCAATGTGTAACAGTGGTCATTCGTCACTACACGACCTTGTTGGAAGATTTCCCCATGCATACACGCAAGCAGGTGGGATTCAGGTGCTAACACTACCCCAGAGGTTAGGAGTGGTGAAACAGAACTTACCATTGTTCAATAAACCCAAAAAACATTTCTCCAATAAACCTAACCTAATACTCTAATAAAATCCAACAAAGTCGAAGTTCTCCACTAAACCTCAATAAACCCAGCGCTCCCAATACACATCCCAAGAATCTCTACATTCTAAATATTTCCTATAAACCCCAAGGCACTCAATAAAACCCAGTATAATTACAAACACTCCTACTTAAACCCTGCCAAATTCTTCTCAACATTTTCCCACATTATAAAACTAACTTCTGACATAGGTGTGTGTGTGTGTGTGTGTGTGTGTGTGTGTGTGTGTGTGTGTGTGTGTGTGTGTGTGTGTGTGTGTGTGTGAGGTGTGTACAATACACATTGAGATCTGAGATTAGGATTAGTCCATTTTGACATGAAAACATGAATTTCTAACATACAACGTGCATGTGTATGATACACATTCCTATACATTCTCATCCCTGAAAGCTTTACCTACAGCGTAAGAAAGTGCCATCATCTTTAATTGAAATCATTGTCTTTTAAATTGCTGTACACTCTGAAGGTGTATCTGAAGGTTACAACATAAAAGCAAGACTGATGAAAGGGATGGAAGTTATTTTTGTGTTACACTTTTGTGAACTTGCGAAGGATTTCCATTTAAGGTAAAAGTCCTTGAAGCAAATTAAATCATTATTCTTTCATGCTGCCCTTAAAATCCAGTTTACACAATTTGTCACTGCTGGTTTTAGGTGGTCTGCTGCAATGCATCTCTGTTGTAAATTACTGTGCATACTGTATGTAAATATTGAAATGTCCCAAACACATATTTTCTGACTTACCTTAGGCTTCATGGAGTATTTTCTCCCAGTCAAGGTGATATTAGATATTAGATAGTAGAAGCAAGTCCAGGGAACTATAATCTTGAAGTCATTTCAAGATTATACTCGAAGGATTTATACTTGTAGTAATCTCTCTCTGTGTGAGTTCGTGTATACAGTCTCTATCGATTTTCTTTTTTTTTGCTGTAAATTACTCTTCTTCAGCTTACAAGATTTGATTTTATTTGTTTTGTTTCATTTAATTTCATTTGTTTCAACTGTAGTCTGACTGCTTTATGACAGTTTGTAACTAGAGGCATGCATTGGGACTGGGATCCATAGGGAGCAGCAGGTATTTATTCAGATATGGGGCTCACGGGACAAGGAAAGGTCAAGTCAATTAACACAGGAGCATATTCACACAGCATGGTGCTCATGCAGTTCTTCAGCATCTGCTTTATCCTGGTCATTTCTTCTTCTTCTTTTTTTATGTTTTGGAGAACTCCAAGACATTCATTAAAAAAAAACCCAGGGGAATAATGGTTAAAGTTTTTGTGGAAGCAGGTGTGATTTTTCAGAATTCATGCGTGCACCTCAATTTGTAGCATACCACTTGCACTTTCTCCAACTCAAGGAAGCAGTTAAAGGAATCAGACAGTATGACCTCTGTTCCTCAGTCCCAATGAGGACCTCTGTTCCTCAGTCCCAATGAAGGACCCACCTCAGTCGTACCATTTTTGTCAATTAATATTAGACTCTTTGCACAGTACTGAATCAAATTGAATCATATTGAATTATATGTTACTGCATTCTATTTCATCAAAAAAAAAAGGTCTGGATAGGATTGTTTGGAATCACTAGCTCAAAATGTATATTTTAGACAGTGAATCTTCTCGGAAAAAGCAGCACTTGTTTTGTTGTCATCTCCTTTAACACCTCTATGCTTGGATATTATATTGATTTGGATAAATGGCATGTTAGTCTAGTACTAATTATGTAAAAATGACCTAGATAACATAAACTCTTTATATAGAAATGATGAAGGACTCATTTAATGAACTCTCTCACCTTTCAGTAGGCCCAGTTGAACAGTGCCTCGCATGCTCTCTTGCAGGAACATGGGCACGTTGTCATTTTTGTCGATGACACACACCTCTACACTAAAGCTCTGCGGGTGCGTGGATGCCGTGAAGGACACCTGGGAGGAAAGCGCAGGTGGCTTTAATGGTCACATGGCAAGTCTTTTCAGTGCCCACAGTGAACCCCTTCATCATATGATGTGACTTGCAATTTTTCACAGCATTTGTCAGGTATTTTTGGTGCAGCCTTTGAAACTGTTTTAGATTGGATACCCAATGCCAGTCCACGCTATTTTTTTTCTGCCACACTGCATTAAAATTCACCCATCAAAGCTAAGTAGTAATTACATCAATCATGATGAATGATGAAGGTAAATAGTGACTACATTCATGACTATTCTGACAAAGCTTTTAAAGTGGACTGGCAGTCTGTACTAATAAATGTTATTGGTGGCTCATTCTGTAGTTTTATGTTATTCTATTTCTTATTTATTCTTGGATTTCAGTTTGCCTGTAAAAAGTCCATTAAAAAGTCATACTGTTTTACCCATACAATGCTTAATGAGTAACAAACAATTGGATTTTAGCTGTAAAGTCTACCCACTTGTAGGGAGTATGATGGCTTCTTCTCCCGGTCCAGTGGTTTTAGGGCATACAAGAAGCCTGACTCTACTCCAAAAATCCCCTCGTCGTCACCACTCACCATCAGATCAGCATAGGTTAACGGAAGATCAGGCAGCTATGGGAACAAGCCCAAACAACAAAAACTTCCATCAAGACAAAAACTGATTTGAAGGAAAATTAGATTTCAAGCATTTCTTTATTATAGAGATGTGATTGAAAGATGATATTGATTGTCAACATGTTAATGATGACAGTGATTTTTGTCACCGCAAATGACAACACTAAAAATTTACTGTAACTCTTACAGTAATTGTAAAAAATAAAATACTGTAAAACATATTTATAGTAAAGTACTGTATTTTCTTGCATAGTATAAAATAATACATAATCAAATACATTTGCTCATTTGGCTGACACTTTAAAAAAAGGACACATTTGAACGAATGACCTTCTGTTCTGTATCTCAAAGCCTTAATGCCACCACAACAACCCTATTCCCAGTAAATTACTGTAAAAAAAAAAAAAAAGCATGCCAATTTTTTTACAATGAAGTTTTGGTCAATAAGAGTGGGCAATGTCAGTGCAATGTTAAAGCACTTAATTTGTATTTGCAACTTGTTCATGCTTTGCTTTGACAGCCAGCTTTGTGTGTGAGACCTGTCTCCTGGGGGCTGATTGTTACGATCATACCGTACCTTATAACCCACTGATCCTCACATGGCTAGAGGGATTTCTGCTGCTGGCAGTGATAATTCCTTTCAATGACTGGCACTTAAACACTGCTACAGTTGGGTTAACTCTGGTATGGATCATGTCAGTGTTCAATAAAGCACAAAGTCAAAGCTTCTATTTGTAGGATTGCAAATTATATCTTCTATTTGGCAAAGCATACCACTTAGTGGGTCAACATCATCTGCCCATGCCACACAAGTGATTTGTAGTTCATGAGCATTTGAATGGTTAAGAATCATAAAACTCATGGAATCATTTCAGATAGCAGATCCTGCTTGTCTGAGTAGTTAGTAAAACATTTCCCTTGCTAAACTGGCTAAATATTAAATTTCCATAAAGGTCCTCTTACCCCAAATGTATTCCCTCAGTTAAAACATGTGCAGTGTCTATCGATTGCTTCTTTAATTTTGCACTGTAGCTGTAAGGCTAATGTAATTAACAAGCAAACAAAGCTTACTGACCAGTGTAGCATCATGAAAACAGTGTGTCCAAATTATCCTGAAAGGCATTGTTTAACATGGTAATACTAGTCGTTAAAAAAAAGACAGAAAAACCCAGATAGATACAACAGCATTAAATCAGAACTACATTATCATTTGAAACACTTTAAACATTCAAAACTTCAAACTTTGGAAATCTAAAACATTACACCTCCAACCCTGAGTATGATACTTGTGGGAAGTATTTCCAGCTTCAAGATAGCTAATAATACATATTCTATTTATTTATTTATTTATTTAATAAAGCCATCTTGAAGCTAGAAATACTCCCCACAAGCATCATACTCAGGGTTGGAGGTGTATTTTTTTAGATTTCCAAGCTTTTACACTCTGCAACATACTTTTGTCCATTTTTATAGATAACAGTGTGTAAGAGAATGTCAGAAACTACATAAAATATGATATTGCTCAATATGAGTGTGTGATGACTTAACTCAAGCATAACTCGGTAGCTATAAATGTTTCTTACTTGTTACCTACATTAGCCTTGTAGTTCCAGTATACCAACAAAGAAGCAATCTTTAGACACTGAAGAATATCTTTGCTCAGCTATATTCTGGGTAAAAAGAATATTATTGTAAATTAAATTTTTTCATAGAACTATTGCTTTAAATGCACTTACTTTGGGTTATTGATAGGTGCATACAAAGAACATGAGTCATAACCCATCTTGTGCCTTCTTTCTGAAAGCCTGAGTAAACATAATAACCATTATTATGTCCTTTCAGTACCAACACGGCAATTAATCAGTCCTCAATACATTCAGAGAACATTTTGGGAGCTTGATATTAAACACCGAGTGCGGCAATTTTCCTCCACTTACAATGTCAGAGGGAAAAGGCAATCCAGAGGAGACAGAAATGTTCGTTTTACAGTGGCCTCTGGTTAAAATGCCTGCCAATATGGACACAGCACGACTAACCCTCTGGCATTGTGTTGGATCCTCATATAATGTTTAGCGACACATGCAGCTTGCTCGTAAGTACACCTTGGATCACTGAATTTTGTGAAAGAGGTAAATGAATAGCATGTACACAATCTGCGTGCTTTTTTACCCTCACCCCCATTTCAGCCTAGAGAGTCTTTAATACCTTACACTCAAACCAGCAACACAAGGGCGGCCAATAATAGCCGCTCCATTTAGATCTAAAATGTGATAGCAGAGAGATTCCTTCCACTGTGCTTTGACATATATTAATGACAGCAGAGGAAGAGCTGGAAACTCGTTTTTGGTACATCAGACCATCAAACAGCATTATTGATTCTTCCATTAGATTTTATGGGAAAGGCCTAAAAAGATATCCTAAATGAGAAACTTTTGTATTCTGTATTTTTTTATTTTTTTCCTTAGACATTTAGGTGAAATAGTACGTCTGCGGTTAAAGTCTGTGATTTGTCTTCTGTTCAGATTTGGAGCAACAGTGCTAGTTTGTCCTTTTTGGGAAGTACTCACCTTGGTGAGGTACCAAGGGAAAATACCATCATAGTTTTCTGGAACACCAATCCTAAGGTGTGCTGCTTCTCCATATAAAATAGACAGACATAGCAGCAGCTAAAATAAAAAAAAATAAAAAAAGAACATAAAAGAGCATTTGCTTCCACTAAAATGTCAGCGTTATCAGAGAAAGATATTGTTTAATGTTGTTTACACAGCATTACATGCATTACGTAACACTGCATGCAACCAAACACATATAGTAAAACAAAAAAAGACCTACGTTCAGTGTTTTGATCCCTGAAGACATCTCAATCATGAACACACTGTTGCCTATAGTCTTCCACACAAAACAGTCATATTCCATCATTCTGCAGGATTTTACTCTACTGCAAGATTATTTTAATTTGTGTGCATTTTCAAGTCAAATCCTGTGATGGGAATTTTGACTCACTAACACAAACCTATTTGATTCATTTGATTCACCAATCAGAATAGCATTCGTAAACGCTGAGATGGCTAAGACAGAACTTCACTTTAAATGCTAAAAGTAACACCAGCCTCATTTACAATGTGGAGTTTGCTGTGTGCTGTTTACTTTCCTAAGATAATGGAAATCAAGGTTTAGATGCCCACAGCTGTTAGGATCGTTTGAGACAATTGCTTTAAATTTTGGAATGACTAGAAGATTTCCAGACATGCTCATTGTAATTAAAGCTCTAATTTCCAGTCTGTTCAATTACAGCACAAGAGGAATTAATTTCCGATTGTATCTGAACTGGAAGTCAAGTATGCCAGTTTATGCATTAACTGTGGCAAAAACATAAAACATATAACCCTATAAAATAAGCTAATTGCTGAACTAATAAGAGAAAATGTCTATTGTAGATCTATTACTGCAAATATATCCTTAGTATTTCAAATTTTAGAAATCATACCTTGTAAAAGTAGGTGAGTGTCTGCTCGAGTCCTCAACAAAGACAGAATGCTTAAGCTTAAGGGTGAGGGAACTGTGTCTACTCTCAGAGAATTAATGTTTAACTTTTTTAATTTCATGCAAAAGCTCTTAACTGCCTTGTTTCCTTTAATGATACTCCTGGTCAACAAGTCTCTGAATAATTCCACACCTACATATGGATGAGGGAATACATTAAATGCAACGGAGCTTCCTGAGGAACTTGGGTTTTTGTTTGTGTGTGTGTGTGTGTGTGTGTGTGTGTGTGTGTGTGTGTGTGTGTGTGTGTGTGTGTGTGTGTGTGTGCGTGCATGTGTTGGCAGTAAACAAGGATGTTGCTCATTAAATTAACTCCTTTTATTATAAAAAATCAGTGTAAACATGTAATAAAATTAACAATTGAATAATATTAACTGGAAGTGCAAATCAAACATTTTGAAAAACAACACATAATTTATTGCTTCTACGATATTCAATTACACCTTGCACTTAAATAATATTTTGATGATTAAATGTGTGAAATTTCTCAGTCCAGAGTCCCTCCCCAAACCCCATCCTGTGTTTCTGAAGTGCTGAAGTACGTACCTGCGCACTCAGATTCAAGTAAATATGATTCCATTTCTCATATCAGTGAGGAAAATGAATTGTGCTCATCTTTTAGACATGTACATGAGAAAGTGTATCCCACCTTTGGGAGCTGTACATTAGTACAATTGCTACTGCATTCACAAACTCTTCTCTTGAGAAGGCATGCCCAAAGCTCTCAGTCCAAAATGAAATGGCTTTGAGACCTTGACTTCTACTTGCACTGCTAGAATTTGACCACTCCACAACTTTAAGGCAAAAAAAGAACATAAAATATGAAATAAAATATATAAACTTAAAAAGCCTCATGCAAGTCTATACCACTGACTATTGTTGGTTTCTGTTTTACAATATAAAATATGTAAAGATATCTCTGTACAGTTGTCTAGTCCTTGAGTTAGTGTCAAAAAACACACACAGCTTCTGGTCTTAATGGCTCTACAAGTCCATCTCGCTCAAAGCACTGAAAGGTCGTGGCAGGACTTGGACTTCTGCCTGAAGGCCATCTTCTTGTTCTTGCGTGCGACCATGCGACCCAGAAAGCGCTTGGCCTTCTTGCTGATACTCTCACGGCGTTTGCAGTTGGCCATGCGCCGTGCGTTCTCCTCCTTGCTGTCCCTGCGCAGGCGGATCTGCCGCACGATGCCCTCAAACAGAGTGCGGACATTGTGATGTAGCGATGCTGAGGTCTCGATGAACTTGCAGTCGAACACGACGGCACACGCACTGCCCTCTACAAGAAAAATGGATGGGAAGTAAATACAGGTTAGAGGAACTGGCTATTACTCAATGCACATGGGGAGGGGAGGGTTAGGGACTTGTTTACTTAACCTGTCATGCATTAATATCCTAGGAATAGATATATTACATTAGCAGCTTTAAATGTTTGGAGTGAGGAAGCAAGCTAGATGGACCAAGGATGGGGGTGGGGGGGGGGGGGGCAGACTTAATATTACTATGATGTTTGCAGTCATTAGGGTAATTTGCAAATGTCTAAAAGTGAAGTCCTTTAATCATTTAATCACTATGTTCATTCCTGCACTTTTATTATTTCCTTGTTTCACGTTTGGATGGAGGGAGATGGATGCTGACTTTTATTATGGTGATTATTAAGTAGTTGAGGAAAGTTAGGGTCTTGTTTACTCTCTCTTCCATGCATCAGTCACCTGGGAATGGATATGTAACACCAGCAGTTAAGAGGTGAGCTGGCGGGGGAATGAGTGCACAAGGAAGGAAGGGTGGGTTTGCTCACTAATGATCCTAGAACAGACAGAAGGTACCTACCATCTACAGACACTTCTCTGGAGCGTACTAGGTCAGTCTTGTTTCCCACCAGGATGATGGGGATGTTCTCTGACTGTCGTGCCCGGCGGAGCTGTATGCGGAGTTCTGATGCCTTCTCAAAACTTGACTTGTCCGTCACAGAATAGACGATGATGTAGGCATCACCCAGACGCATACACTGATCCTTCAGCCATTGGCTGTTGTCCTAGAAGATCACACAATTGGTACTGGTTATTACATTGCTGGTGTATGTTGTGAGCAGTGTGCTTATGGTCACAGTATTTTTCTAAAACCTTATATCGAGCGCCTGTGATTAGCTCACCTGTTCCCAGATGTCGTATAATAAGATATTTGCTTCTTCACCATCCACGACGATAGATCTGTCATATGTATTTCCTAGAAGAATGGAACAAAATATATGATCAGCTTAGTGGATTGCAATATCACTTTTCAATACCAGTCCCACTGAGCGCTGCTGGCCAACACTGCCATTTAGAGCCATTATATTAAAGTATGCAGTGATTGACAACAACTGCACTATCTCTTTGTGAGTAATGGAGGCAATGGTAACTGGATGGAAATAGCAGCAATCAATAAGTCTCGTTCCATTCCAAAACAAATTCCATTACCCATAACACACTCAGACACACACACACACACACACACACACACACAGTCTGATGGGGTGATCCTAATGACTCCGGTTATCCTCGGGATACACCCTAATCCCTAGAATATAATTATGTACGAAGACGCACAGTCATTACCTGCGTCTTCGTAGTCGTGAGTGTCCTCCACTCCACCGAATATCCGCGCGAGCGTGGACTTCCCCACGCCGTGCTCTCCCAAAAGTACCACTTTGTAGATCTGGCTGTCGGAGTCACTACCGGAGGAGATGACCGAGTCTGAGGAATCGGACACGCAGCTGTCGCGGTGCTGCTCGCCGGGGCTGTAGGACGTGCAGCGCGTGAGGTTGGACAGCTCGCCCGCCAGCACCGGGGGCATGGAGCCGCGCAGCTCGCGGTCGTCCACCGGCATGCTCCTCCGGTGCAGAGTCTGAAGGTGCATGGGAAACGGCGTGCTCCCTCTCCTTTTGTCCATGTTCCGCAACTTGTCTCCTTTGTTCAGAGTCATGCTTTGACAACTGGCTGCCTTGGACTCAAGCAGCTTCTTCTTAATACCTCACTCGATAAGAAAGTAGCCTATGATCTGAAAGATGCAAAATGTGAAATGATGCAGAATTAGGCTCTATAATATAATAAACTAAATGTGATCAATTAAAGTGCTGTATGAGTAAAATTATTATTATTATTATTATTATTATTATTATTATTATTATTATTAAATCTATCATCTCTAAATGTAATCCCTAAATGTTTTTTAAACATTTTGACAATAATTTAAAAATAATTAATAGGATAAATCAATGTGATACATACATGCTAGTGCTTCCAATGCCTTGATCCCAAGTACAGAACTCCAATGGCTCCTAAGAAAATAAAATTCCCTGCGGTTGTTTTGGTTTATAGCTCCTTCTGCAGCTCTTCCCCAGTGCGATCTCGGGTTTATGGTGAGAGATGAGACGGGTCCCCCTTTATTTATGGCAGAGTAGAGTCAGTGATGTCATCTGGAAGGGGCGGGGCTTTTTTGCGGAGATTCACCATCACTGCACGCGGGGGCTGTGGGGTGAGCGATGCGCATCTCACTGTGGAAAGCCAGAAGTATCAGAAGTGGAATAAGGCGACCGCTGATAAGGAAAAAATAGTATAGTCACACTCAGATATGAGTCTTTTCCATTGCAGGGCCAAATGGTTGCCGTTATTTTTCCATGTTCTCCTCAAACTAAATAGAAACTGCAGTAACAACATGATGTGATGCATGTGGCAGTGACAGTGTGCCATGTTCATCATGAATATGAGGCTGACATACGTGGAATAAACTATGCTCGTGCACCTGAAAAAACATTGCAATGCCACATAAGAAATATTAACTTAGAGCTTTGAGAACAACACTGCAAGTTGCACTGTATATTTGGTCATTACGAAATGTTATTAGTGTGTATATTATGTAATGTTATTATTGAATGGCATTGCTAAGAAAATGCCGTGTGTGCGTGGAGTTTGCATGTTCCTCCAGGTAGTCCAGTTTCCTCCCCCAGTCCAAAGACACATGTTGTAGGCTGATTGGCATCTCTAAATTATCCATAGTTAGTGAATGGGTGTGTGAGTGTGTGTGCAGTTGTGCCCTGCGATGGGTTGGCACGCCGTCCAGGGTGTCCCCCACCTTGTGCCCCAAGTCCCCTTGGATAGGCTCCAGTTTCCCCACGACCCTGTATAGGATATGCGGTACAGAAAATGGATGGATGGATGGATATTTTCTTTAAGGCATGGCAAAGCCTTTTGCTGCTCTTTTGGATATTTTGGCCTTCCATATCCTGTAGACGTGATTCAGACTCAGGGGTCCGTCAGAGGGGATTTCCCTCCTCCTCCTCCTCCTCCTCCTGCTGCTGCACTGGTAACGCTTCTTGGTTACGCAGATGAGAGATACATTCAAAAATACTTACGGCTATAACAGACAGTTTACTGTACTAAAATAATCCTGGAAAACTATGATCGCTTTCTATTTACTAAGAGTTTTCAGACATGGGCTGAGTTGTATGTGGATGGTGGGGGCCATAACTGGAGTGAGCTATAGTGATGATTTCAACATATTTCATAATAGTATCTCAGTCATCTGATGCAGTTATGGTAACCTAAGGCCTACTGATCTGTCATAGTATATGTATTAGTGTGAGACGTGCTTTGGAATGTGGCCCATGTCATGGAGGTCATTTGTGGGTTTTAGTCTTGGTAAAGGCATGCAGTCATATTTTCAACATGAGTAGGTGATATGACTAGTTTCAGTAAAAAAGCATTTCAAACCAAGCCAGTCAGTTATAACAGAGATCAATCTTCACGGTCACTGTCAATGGCTTAGCTGAAGTGTTGACCTGAAGGTCCAAGATGGCAACACTCTTAAAAATATAGATAGATTTACCATTTAAGGTCCTTCAAATGAAATTTATTTTAGAAGTTGTGTCAGCACGAGCTGTGGTCATCCAGTTGTTCAGCAGCTGAACAGACACAAGATGATTCATTCATTCAGCTTTAGACTGATGATGATTTGATGATTTTGTCAGCACTGGTAAAGGAAGAATATGGTCCAATTTCGCCATCTGGTGTTTACCTTGTAAGCTGCACTCTGCCTATGTAGATGGTATGAAGGGGCTATTTATTGTTCATTCATCTTAAGTGCTTTTATCCTGTTTATATGATTTTTTACCCATTTTTTCCCATTTCCCAGTCACTCATCTTCCCACAACAGCTGAACACCTACAGAAAAGTAGGCTCACTGGGGGTTCACTTGTTACGTGGTACTACTTGACTGTCAACATATGGGAGTTCTAATTTTATCATGTAGTCTTTATTAGCATAATTATATGAAATATAATTGCTCAGGTTCTGAACTTTGACTTGCTTTTATCACAAATCATGTTTTACTGGAAAACTACGGAGCAGTAATGATAAGGCAGAGGATTGGCTTCTACTTGAGATCTTAATTTCCAGTTTTTGCATTTATTATACATTTATATATGAAAAGACGTAGATTAATTGTGTTGTTTATACACAAAGACTTTTGTTAGTAGGAACAAGGAGTCTACAGCAGCTGTATTAGGTCATGCACTGTAAATATTTTGACTGAGACAAACAGTACCCTTTACCATCACACAGACTGGCGTTAATGTTCACAACAGTTTTGGGAATTAAAAGAAGTATCATTTTATGATGATGTTCTAACATAAGCATGAGGTCACTTGGGGAATAACTTATTTATATTTGATGAGCTTTGTTTAAATGTACTGCCATCAACATCAGTTATTAGGCACTTAGAAAAAGGTACAGGTACATCTGTTGTTCTGCAATTAGAAATGTACCTTAAGGTTGCATGTGCAGGTACAAAGATGTTACTATCTGAGTACTATACCAGGAAATAGCATGTGCATGTTAAATCCTGGATTAGTGCTTGTTTTTTTTTTCAGGTCTGGTTTGGACCTCCAATGTTTCATTACAGAATTTTCGATCTTTCTCACCCACCTGCTACCTTGTTTTGTTGTTGTTTTCCTGTTTTATTACTGAGGAGGTACCACCTGTGTCCTGTTTTTCTGCTGCAAATATAGGAAGGGAATTGTGCTTCTTCTACGAGGAACAGTCAGCTCTGTATGTGCTGGAGAGCCCACTCTGCTGTTTATGAGAGGTTAGGTTTACTCTCGGTGTCTCTCCATGACAGATATACACACAAGTGAATGTGGAGGTGGTGGAGATGTTTATATGTGCCTTGGACTGCTTGGCAACGAGGTTCTCTAGCTGAGGTGACTCACTGCTGGCTTTGGATCTCTCTGTTCTGCACTTTCATTTGCTTAGCAAGTGGAGAGGTGTGCGTAGGACTGATGCAACCATGCTGGTTATTGTTTCAAACAAGAGAATGGACATGATCAGGCTGGTTATAAAAAGGAAAAAATGAGACAAACAGAGCCACACGCAGCAGGTTGTTTATGGCAATATTTTTCATAGCACATTTAAAGTAAGTGAGGTAATTAACGCAAAGACCAGAAACCTGAGAATGAGTGACACCATGGGGATGCTGATATAAATTGCAAGACTGGAAGAATTGTCAACTGTCCAGTTTGGGTGAGTCTGTGCCCATGATAGCCTCAGATTATGGTAGGACCCAATGTGGTCTTCTGCTGTTGTAGCCCATCCACCTCAAGGTCAATGTTTTGTACATGCTGATATGCTTTTCTGCTCACCATGGTTGCAGTGAGTGCTTATTTGAGTACTGTAGTATTCCTGTCAGCTCAGACCAGTCTGATCATTCTCCTCTGATCTCTCTCATCAACAAGATGTTTCAGCCTGCAGACCCATCACTCACAGGATTTTTTTGCACCATTCTGTGTAAACTCTAGAGACTGTTGTGTGTGAAATTCCCAGGAGATCAGCAGTTTCTGATATACTCAAACCAGTCCATCTGGCACCAACAACCGTGCCACGGTCCAAGTCACAGAGCATTAACTGAAGCTCTTGACCTGTTTCTGTATGATTTTATGCATTGCGCTGATGTCCCATGATTGGCTGATTAGATAACTGCATGAATGTGCAGGTGTACAGGTGTTCCTAATAAAGTGGACAGTGAGTGTTTATCATAATGACACATTATAGATGCAGTTTATACCAACATGACCAAAATTGGTGTTTCTACCTGTAGTGTCTTGCCTTAATTCTGTGATTCATAATCTCAAACACTGGTAATCTGCAACCAATTCATTCAGGCACTGTGATCTGAAGAGATGTTGCGTCTCAGAGACATAAATAATATGATATAAATTGTGAGTGTTTCATTGGGTACAGGCTGCCTTCTGGGTAAGACAAGACAAAGGACAAATTATCTGTGTTACTAATGAAGAAATTCAGCCTTCCCGACTTAATCCAAGGTTACACATACAGGTACAACAGATCATTTTGCAGGAAACAAATTAGTTCAGAAAAAAATATTTGGGATTGCAGAAGCAGAATGCTGACTTACCTTATTAAAACAATACTTTGACCTCAACTGAAATGTACAGTTTTCATCAAATGTGACAGATCAGCAAAGGCATTTAGCGTATGAGGTTATAATGAGGGAAAACAGAACAAATGTACTAATTTCACCCTCTTAGTTTATTTATAAAATATACGTGTTAATGAATGAGTCTTCACATACGAACAGCAGCTTCAGAACAGCCTTTTTAGCAGGACAACATGTATAATAACCACCGTCCTTTCTTGTGGCAGTGTTAATTAAAAATCGCTTAGCAGAGGATGGTTTCGATCCATCGACCTCTGGGTTATGGGCCCAGCACGCTTCCGCTGCGCCACTCTGCTGCGCGAGACGGATCCAATGAAATATGCCAAATATGCCAAATGCTTGGCACCCCTTGCGTCATGACTTTGTATTATAGTTCTGTACTAAAATTGTTTCGTCTCATATCCAAAGTCTCAACGAAAATAACTTGCATCAAATTCTGAGTGCCTTGTTTAGATACTCCACTAGGGGGCAGTGTGGGAATAAGGGACAAATAAGGGGAAAATAAGGGAAAGCGTGTGAGTGTATCATGCAGGGCTTCACTCTTAAACACACCTCTTGCACTTACAGCGATCCTGATAAATTAGATGAATTAGATTAGAACGAAAAGTTATAAATCATATAATAAAAGCTACACAAGTAACACTTAAATGATAGCATTTAATACATATCTTTATTTTAAATTGGCATTATATTGTTGATGTACACTGTACACTGTGTAATAGTGTATCTGAAACAATGAAGCCTACCTAACTTGAAACAGCCAATGCAAAATATACTATATGGCATACAAAAGTATGTGGACCCCTGACCATCACACCCAGATGTGGTTCTTCTGCAAACTGATGCCACAAAGATGGAAGCACAGAATTGTAAAGGATGTCTTTGTATGCTGTAGCATTAAAGATTTCCCGTCACTGGAACTAAGAGGCCCAAATCTGTTCCAGCATGACAATGCATCTGTGCACAAAGCGAGGACAATAAAGACATGGTGAGCCAAGGATGGAGGTAATGGTCTGTGAGTATAATGGTCTGAGAGTCGGACTTGTAACCCGAAGGTGAACCCGAAGGTCGTGAGTTTGAGTCTCGAGTCCAGCAGGGATTGTAGGTGGGGGAGTGAATGACCAGCGCTCTCTGCCACCCTCAATACCACGACTGAGGTGAGANGGATGGGTTAAATGCAGAGCACAAATTCCGAGTATGGGTCACCACACTTGGCCACAAAGTCACTTCACTTCACTTCAGATTATGCCCCAGGCCTCCCTGCTTGACCTCATTATTTCTCTTGTAGAGCACAAATCCCCACAGCCATGTTCCAAAACCTAGCGGACAGCCTCCTCTGGAGCTTGGAGATTATTATAACAGCAGAAGTTAACTAAATCTGAAATGGAATCTTCACAATACACAAATGCGTATGATTGTCAGTTGCTCACAAACCAGTGGCCATATAGTGTATTTTAATAACACCTTTCCTGTATAGATATCATCTATAAACCATCAACCCTGCTGGAGATTCCAGCTTGGTCTGACCAGCTGCCAGAACACAGGCTGAGCTGGTTAAGCTGATAGACCTATCTTTGCCAGCTTGTAAATTATTTTCCGGATCAGTATATTTTTCAGATTTTCAAACTGCCTTACTGGTGTGTTGTTTTCGTAAAAACAAGTTGTCTAGCATATCGGTAACAGTAATTAATTAGAAACTGGTCCAGCTTGCACAGCTTGTGTTTTGGCAGCTGGAAGACACTTTAGGTAACAATGTTATCATGTAACTTTAAACCTTACTGTTCTTTTAGGTGTGTCAGGGAACAATAAATATTTTTTTGTCAGAAAGCAACAGGGTCTGCAAACTGGCTAATATTTAAATAAAAAAATGCTTACTATGAAATCCTTTGACTAAATTCCAGATCATGTCTGTTATTATATTTTGTCCATCATTAAGAAAGATATTTAATTACAAACATATGAAACATGGCATGGCAGTTACTCAACCAAGTGTTTTTTTTTTCTTTTTATATTTCAGCTGTGCTCACAGGACCAACACGCTCTTAACTAACATAAGCGTATCAGAAAGAACATTACCAAATTTGCACAACCAAGCGAGTGTGTGAGTTGAAAAGAAATATGTGACTCTGAGTTTCATCCACAGAATAATAACTAAACACTGATTGGGTCACGCAGGTCTTGTGGAAAGGCACTGGTTGACGACCTCCAGCAGATGAGTGTTCTCCAAAGCTGCAGCCACTCTCTCCTTATCTGCTAGCTGCTTATTAACTAAGAGCAAATGGGAAAAGAAGGCCAAGTAAACTTACTGGTGATGTAATAAAATTAAATAATTTAATCTGATAAGAAGTAGCAGTGTGATGCCATATCATACTAAATAAATCTGTAATAGACTCGCTATTAATATTATTCTACAAAGTAGTTGAACACATTTTCAAAATAGTGCAGCTTAGTTTTAAAGAAAAAAAAATCAAACCATGATATTGAGCTGTGTGTGTATCATTCTATGAATTCCAAGTATACAGTTAAATTGATATTTCAATATTAACAAATGCACAGTGATTGTTTTGGGATTTCTGTAATCATCTGTATTAATTATTGGGAATATGAACAGAGTTCTTATCCTTTCCTTCTGAATGTAATGCAGGGACAGAATGTTGTAGTGTGCATCATAATATTGTGTATAAATTTGTGTTATAGTGTATAACTGATTATCAGCACTTGCCTGGTCTGTACTGTATTATACCTTGGCAGTGCTGACTTACCTGCATCTTCTGAAGCATGAGTTCCTGGTGTGATGTGGACGTCAATCTACAGACACAGGTACACATGAGGACCACTAGAAATGTCAGTAACAAAACCTTAGATCTTAAATAAAAAAAGCTTGGGATATACCTTAAACCTGTCAGGCAGTGAGCGCAGCAGCTTGACTTTGATCGACAGCCCTATGAGAGTCGCCATGCTACAGTGAGGGATGGTTGGTGTGAACTCCACAGAGACCATGCTCTCCTGGTCATTCACCTGAAATGAAAAGTCTCTTTGAAACAGGATAGAGTTTTCTCATTGCTTTACCCTTTCTGTTTGCATTTCCTACAGTAGAATAATGCATGTCGGCAGAAATGTAATACAACGCTTAAGATAATGATTCAAATAAACTCACTTTGACACGTATTTGCTCCACAACGTTTAACTCCTCGAGGGACAGCGGGTGCTCAGGATCATTGATGGACCTAATGTGATGTGAGCACTAAGTTAAGGCTGAAAATATGTGACCTGATAATGAGTTAAAAGTATAAAACTATAACCTGCGATCATCTGCTTAAGGTGGAAATGGCATTACGCCCATTACTGACATTCTGTAATCTTTATTATATTCATTTAGATGCTGTGCATTAAGAGATGAAGCTTAATAAGTGAAGCTTAATACTGAGGTACAGTAGACAGACAGACAGACAGACAGACAGACAGACAGACAATACTATTTCATTGGCTTTGATTATGCACTTTGAACAATGACAATAAAGCTGAATCTAATCTAATCTAATAATAGATAGATGACAGACAGACAGACAGACAGACAGACAGACAGATAGATAGATAGAACAGATATATAGATAGAACAGATATATAGACAGGCAGGCAGACAGGCAGGCAGACAGACAGACAGACAGACAGATAGACAGACAGACAGACAGACAGACAGACAGACAGAACAGATATATAGATAGACAGACAGACAGACAGACAGACAATACTATTTCATTGGCTTTGATTATGCACTTTGAACAATGACAATAAAGCTGNAGACTTCATATTTAAAGAGAAACTACAGGTGGAAGTGCGTATATGTTTTGTTATAGTGTAGTGAGCATGATGCTAAATTCCTGAGCCCATGTTCACTTACTAAGGCTAAGAGTGCGGAAGCCCATCGAGCTGCATCTCAAATTGCTCTCAACTCCACACAGAGTGCACTACATAGTCTACAATCTGTTATACTCCTATAGTGCACCTATTAAAGAGTGATTTGGGATGTACACGTTAACTAACTGACTTGCCATCAGCTTTGATATTGATGAAGAATATGTTCAGAGTAAAAATAAATAAATAAATAAATAAATAAAACTACTGTTAGACAAATAATGCAGTGTCTATCCACAAAACCTCAGAGGCAGTTATTTAAACCCAGCCGCGCACCTATACACAGACTCTGAGTGTTTTTAGCATTAAGCTAACACAAACACTCTGCATGGCATATTTTGGAATGTAGAAAGGATATCGAAAATTTCCCTGTCGTCAATGGGATCAGTCACGTTTTCATCCTCTTCACTCGCAGTCAGGAGTCTTTCTCCAGACCGCTGAAAAATGAAAGGATTCGCGTTTTCTAGCCGAGTTCCTGCAGACATCCTCCTGCTGCAGCCGCTGGATAATTACATAAACGACTGCTTGGTCCAAATTATTTTACAAAATACATAAATAAATAACCAAACTGGCTAAACTACACGCCACACGTGCATATGAAGTTCAATAAGTAAACAAATGTTAAATAAAACTGTCAGTTCTGACTACGAGGTTCGTGATGCAAACTTCCGGCTACAGGAAGTGGGTTTTCTACAATAAAAGTCTCAAGCGCGCGGTGGAAACGCATCACAGCACCGGGGCCAATGTGTATTACAAATTCAATAAATCATACTTAATGGACCATAGAGCTAATGGACCTTAATCTTAATCTTAATCTTCTAATTAAAACTGGATGCTGTGATGATTTCACCAGTCAACAGCAGCAGTGTTGAGATAAAAAAAAAATCAAGTGTTTTTTTTTTTTCATTTGAGTGAAAACTATCCCAAAAATGTGCCTGAGCTTCTTTTTTTCTGCAGTCCATCTAATATACGCTGACAATTCGTACAAAAAAAAACAAACAAATTAACCCATAACTACAGTGTAAATTTATAGTAAATGAAATAAAGGTTTAAAGGTAAACTAATTTAAAATAAATAATTGCATTAAAAAGCAATGTTGTTTATTTTTAAATAAGATTGAAACTTTGCAACTGAATTAATTTAATTACTCACGTAATTTAGTTACAGAATTTAAACAGTTATTCATAATTATTTCCTTAAAGACCGCAGTAGCTCAGTGGTTAAGGTGTTGGCTTGCTGAAGGTTATGAGTTCAAATGCTGGTGCCCTCACAGCTGGGTCCTTCACCAAGACCCTCAATTGTTCTGTTACATAAAAATGATATTTAAAAAAAAAAAAAAGACCTGCAAGTCACTCTGGAAAAGGGTGTCTGGTAAATGCATTTTTTTTGGGAGGAATGTTCTGGAGGTGAAGAGATTGTCAGACAGGGTGATGAGTCTGAAGTTAGAGATTGAAGGGGTGATGTTGAATGTTGTTAGTGGTTCTGCCCCACAGGTAGGTTGTGAGTTAGTGGAGAAAGAGAGATTCTGGAGTGAATTAGATGGGGTGATAGAGAGTATTC
>CM074969.1:10814787-10834574 GCA_037577455.1 Pangasius macronema
TGATTGCTATCATGGAGTTGTGTTGTTTCTTTTATTGTTGTTTTATACTGTTGTAGCGCCTTGAGTGTAAGAAAGGCACATTCTAAATAAAAATTATTATTATTATTATTATTATTATTATTATTGTTAACATTGTCCAAACACTTAATTCTATGTACGCCACTTCTTGAGGATTAGATAAAGAGTGACTTTGACTGAACATTCATGTTTATGTAATGTTACGATTACCCTGAATGTAGAAAATGTTTAGAAATTTTTACGATTTTAAAATTAAGGAAATTACCTGATATCTCATTTTTATCTAAATTGCTGTTCATTCATCACTGTCATTCTTATTATGTCTTGGTGTCTCTGTGCTAATATGTCTGTGCTGTTCAGGTTTGGTGGTAGTCACTTCCTGTGATGCATGCCATAAGCATGCCTCCTGTGCACCTGTGGTGAAACAATCTGCCCCTCAGGCTGAGTCCATCCCACCCACCTTCACCTGCTCCTGCACTGATGGTTTCTCCGGCAATGGCATCACCTGCTATAACATCGCGGCATGTAGTATTCCTGGGGCTTCCTGCTGCAGTGATGGGTACCGCTGGTCTGAACATGGCTGTGTTGACATTGATGAGTGTTCTGGTACGAAGAGTCCCTGCACTGCTCCACTACAGTGTAAAAATACACCCGGGTCTTTTGCCTGTCTGCCCCCGGTTGATACCAAACTAAATGTTGAGCTAGCCTCTAACCAGCTGAGCTGTGGGGGTGAGGTGTGCAGCTCAGGCCAGGACTGCATCAATTTAAATGGAGCTCAAGTCTGTGCCGACCCCTGCCAGCACTACACCATTCTGGACGACCCATGGCGTTCCACTGCCATGAAGACAAGTGGTACAGTGCACTGCGATGTGGGTATCAACTGGAATGGCTGGTACAGGATGTACCTAGGCAATACCAGTGTCCAGATGCCTGAGAGGTGCATCCCACCCAACACATGTGGCACAAATTCCCCTATTTGGCTCAAGACGCCCCCTCCGTCACAGTCAGAAGGCGTGGTGCAGGCCACTGTGTGTGGGAGCTGGATAGGCGGCTGCTGTAACTTTGAGTTCTCCATCGGTGTCAAAGCCTGCCCCGGAAACTACTATGTCTACAAGTTTGTCTCACCACCTCTGTGCTTCATGGCATATGCAGCAGGTGAGCTACTCAATGTACAACATTGAGCAAGAGTGGTGTACCTTCAAACCTCATGCTCTATTCACTACTTAGCCATGTGTAGCCCATTGATACAGGCCACCTCTTTTGATTTTCTAGCAATATAATTGTAAATGTTTTAATGGTCAATGAATCTTACCTTGAACTCAGTTATTAGCAATCACAATAGCAATGCAAATGGAGACCCAAATTTTATTTCTATATTTAGATATGCTTTCGGGGACAGAGAATGAGACAGAAACTAAAATTCACTTATTTCACATCATGACTCTCAGGACTAAATGACCCTGAACATCATCCCTGTAATAGAAATAAGATTTTTAGATATGATTTTTCCTGTAAATTGAGTTAGTTTTGTAATTATCGATATTGAGTACATTTTAAATGAGTCATTTAGACTTCAAATAAACATGAGTAAAAGATAAGATGATTAATTGATCATTAATAGTTTATTAAAAATAGGATTATATTTATCGCTCAAGTCTATCTTAATCTCTTATTAGATGCCAACTCAGCAGTGTGTGACACCTGCAGCATGGGAGAGTCCTGTGTCAGTGCAGACAAGATCACCTGGACGTGCAAGGCTCAACATGGTGACATCTTATCATCTGTGTCAACTCCAGTTACTGTTCCATAAATACTAACATGCAGTTATTAAATTATAGATCCAGGGACACCTTTACTCGTAGGTCCCATTGAACAAAGAACCTAGTGTAAAACTAAATTCTTATAAATGGTTGTGATATGAACAATGAATGCTGTAATCCAGCAAATTTTGAACGACAAAAACAAGATAAAAATGTTATAAAAATGCTGCTTAAACCCAATTACACCCTCTAGACTCCCAGCCTGCTACACCACACAAACAGAATTAAACCCAACAGCACAACTGTTCAACCCCACATAGTGTATACTAGCTGACTATATTATAGAATTAGCACAGTAGGGTACACTTTAGGTTAAGTTTTATTGAGGCAAGTTTTTGGTTAGCTTTTGTTAACTTTTTTTGCCCTGCAGTTTGCTCAGACTCAAAGAGACTGTTTAAACAGGAATGTTTGTCTTTGATAAAAGCTATAGTATGTGCGAGAGACAAGAGATGTCCCCCCCAACCACTTTACACTGCAAGAGGAAAAAGAGGCAAAGTTCATATAGGCGTTGGAATGGCACCAAATATTCACACCATGTGCTGCATGTTGCAGACCAACATTAATGTGGTGAAGTGGTAGGTTTTCATATCAAGATTGTTAGTGACTCAGGTGATGCTCATTCCTCCACCTGGGTGTAAGGAAGACAGAGTAGAGCCATGATACATGTCTTCCTTGATCCTTGAGGAATTTGGATTGAATGAACCTGGTGCAGAGCAGGGTGTGATTGTAGGTACTTGTGGGCAAGTGTCAGTGTTTTAAACCTAATGGGGGCAGTTACAGATAGCTGGTGGAGGGAAACTCAGCAATAGGGTGATGTGAGAAAAAGCCTTGCTGAGCTTTTAGCAAATATTAACGTATTAAAGGCCACCTACATATCTCTCTCAGGTGAATCTCCTGAGCTGGTGTGTAACAGGACAGTGATGTTGCTGAAGGTTCCAGACAACTTCAGAGTCTCCAGATCCCTCGAACCTTCATCCGGTCATCTGGCAGACCCAAGCTGCACGGCTGCGCATGAGGTCAACGGCAATGTGTGGTACGAGGTGCAACGTCAAGCGGGTGTGTGTGGAAATGTGCTGAGGGTAAGAACACGTATGGCAGTGTATCACAGGACTGGTGACCCCATGCACTTAGAAGCCTCACTCAAAATATAAAGAGCTGGATAATTAGTAGTTAAGTATTTCATAGTTAAGTAGGTGGTAATTAGAAGTAATTTCTGGAACATAATTTTCATATTGTATTTTATGTGAAATTAATTTTCTTTGTGATAGTATATTATTAGCTAGTAGTTACAGTACTACTAGTAATACTTGGTGTTGAGTTGAGTATGTACTAACATAAAGAATGTAACTAATAAGGAAATACCAAGTATATGGCAGTAGTTAATGCTAAGAAGTAACATGATAGTGGTAAGTCATAAGAAATTGCTTCAGTACATACTGTATGTGTATATATAGTGATTCAACCTAAAATAACACAGTACTTTTCACATTCACTCTGTATTAGCCATGTAACACAATGCCACTACAAACCAGAAGGTTTTTTTTTTTCTTTATATATTTATTTTGAATTAAATATGAACCCTACTACTATGCCCTTGGAAACACAACACCAGCACTGTCAGCATGGTTTGTGAACTCGATTTGCTCGGCACTGTTCAGTTATTTTTGTTTCAACCTGTCCAGGATATTTAAACGAATTTGGAATTTAGGTAGTTACTAATGATGAATAAATAAACACTGTAAATACATCATACAGCTTTACACGTTCATGTGATTTTTTTTCCCATGTGTTTCATATCTGGCTCGCTCTGGTTGCTCGTGAAAACAAAAATCTCCCACTCGCACCACTTTTTTGTTATGTCTCATGGGATCTCGGCTCCAATGCAAACCAAGAGTGTGCCTGTTGTATCTCTGTTTGCATCTGTTTAGAACACATTATCTGTTCATATTTACTTACATCCCTACGCTTTACTTACATTACTTGCACACTATGCACCAAGTACTTTTTGTAATAATCAAATACCTTTTATGGTCTGAGTAACTATTGCACTACCATACCTATCTACTAATTTTACTTATATTATTACGTTGCTCTATTTTTGTTTCACAGACAAACAGTACAGATGCAATCTACTCCAACATTTTATACCTCTACCCTGTAAATATGTCAACATTCATACTGCCCACGGCATTCCCCTTCTCCTGCATTTACCCCCTGGACTCTCGCTCAAGCTTGGATCTGGCACTGAACCCCTTTCTGCCGTATGTACACTTCACATCGCCATACACGGTTCACTTCACTGATAACTCAAAAGTTAATTAAACCTACACTCTGGTCTAATCTTGAATTACATTTAAACATTAAACTTAAAATTAAATGTACTTTTTAAAGTAATTTGTTACTTACTTTTTTAAGTTAAAGGAATGATTTATGTTCTGCTGTTGCAGGATGCAGGAGTCAGGTCTGGTTGGTTTCGGTCCCAGTGCCCATGCCTCCATGTTCCTGTTCCACGATGACAACTTCAGATCACCATACCCACCCGGGCCTGTAACACTACCTGTCGGCACTCCACTCTACGTGGGTTTGAATGTGCAGGACGTGGAGTCTGATACATTCAATGTGGTTATTGAGGAGTGCTATATTACAGACACACCAGACGCTAATAGCACTGAAAGATATTACCTTATTCAAAACCGGTAAGTTCTCTGGCCTGTTTAAATATGAATATATATATATTCAAATATATATTCCCATCTAACATCAGAAGGAAGAAAAATTGTGATCTCTGTGACTTTGATTGTGGCATGGGTGTTGGTACCAGAAGGGCTAGGTTGAGTATTTCCTAGGAATTTCACACACAACAGGCTCTAGAGTTTACACAGAATGGTGCAACAAACAAAAAACATTGAGTGAGCGACAGTTCTGTGGGTGGAAGCGACTTGTTGATAAGAGAGGCCAGAGGAAAATGGCCAGTTTGGTTTGAACTGACAGGAAGTCTGTAGTAACTCAAACAAGTACTCTTTACAACTGGGGTGAGCAGAAAAGCATCTCAGATCACACAGCGCATCAAACCTTGAGGTGGATGGGCTACAACAGCCGAGGACCACATCAACCAACAGCAAGAATCTGAGGCTATCATGGGCACAGACTCAACAAAGAACTTTCCAGTACATGGAAAAAAAAACAGGTGACTTTTTTCTAGTCTTCATCTGTCCAGTTTGGGTGAGTCTGTGCCCATGATAGCCTCAGATTCCTGTTCTTGGTTGACCGGAGAGGAACCCAGTGTGGTCTTCTGCTGTTGTAGCCCATCCACCTCAAGGTTCGATGTTTTGTGTATACTGAGATGCTTTTCTGCTCACCACGGTTGTAAAGAGTGATTATATGTGTTACTATATCCTTCCAGGTAGCTTGAACCAATCTGGCCATTTTCCTCTGACCGCTCTCATCAACAAGGCGTTTCCACCCACAGAACTGTGGCTCATGCAATCACTCAACCATATCGTTGTTGATATATGATAATGTGTGGGTGTTTAATACAAAATGTGCTGTTTTTTTTGGAAAATTGTGTGTTTTACTGTAGCTTTTTTTCTCACAGTTGTTCCAGTAACCCACGCAATGTGGCAGTGAATGAGAATGGCGTGTCTGAGATGGCACGCTTCACTGCTCTGCTTTTCCTGTATCCGGGCAACTATAACGAAATGTTCCTGCAGTGCCGCTTCACCCTTTGTGATAGAAGGACAGACTCTTGTTCTGCGGTACATTTACACTCTGCATTAAATATGGTGTTTTGTGTGAGCGTAATTCAGGGCAAGCAAAAGGGATTTTTTTCAGACTTGGAGACACCCTGTCCAGAAAGGACCATTACTACTTTATATACTCTTTCAGGGCTCTGGGGTGATACAACAGGAAAGTGCTCATACTATTGTCAAAATGTGAATGTGAATTCGAATCCTGGCGATGCAACCGCCATCCACGGCAGGGAACCAAGGAAGCAATATTGGCTGTATGGAAGTGAGGCTATTTCTGCCTCTCCCCTGTCAGTCAGAGCGACACTAGTCAATCGTGGACTGTGAACTCATGTATGCATCCTGTGACCGCATAAGCAGCATGAGTTCTAATAGATGTAGTTGACATAGATATGAAGGAAGCACATGTTAGCCTTCACCGTCCCTGGCTGATAAAAAATACCGAAGTTTGATCCGAGTGTGATGATTTAGTCATACGGTTTACTAAATTGACAGCTTTAATTTATCTTATTTCTTAGCATTAGCTTAGTAGCTCCAGTGCAAAACTAAAGACACAAAATTTTGACATAATGCATGACAAACTGAGATAGAAAAGTTTTTAGTATTTACTTTAAAACACTAATGAACAGAGGTTTTACTCTCAAAAACTCACTTTGTGCTGTCGTGTACTTGCTCTCCTCAGAGGTGTCAGACCAGAGCCACTCGCTCCATCTCCAACCACAAGTCTCTCACCATCGGACCAATTACCTGTAAGTAAAACAAAATTACACTTTAATCCTGCCTCACTCAGGATATTTTGGTTTATCCTGCCTAAAAAGGCCTATTTGGAAGTTTGGAATATTGGGAATGTGTACATATATAAAGCTGGAGCATAGTATAATTTTTTTTTTGTTTTTTTTTTTTTAGGGACCAAAGAAGGACAGTAACCTGATCTACTCTGGACCATCCTAAATGCAAATGTTCATGTTTCTAAGCACCAAATCATGCTAAAATTATCAGGGACACATGTAACAGCATGTTTAAGTAGCTCGGGACATAAAGAGTAGTCTGCAGTGTCACTGTTGGAACCTTGAACAAGGCTCTTAGCCCTCAGCTGCTCAGTTGTATAAAATGAGATATTAACCTCACAGATTAAGATATTATAACAATAATGTGTTTAACACATGAACACACTGGTAAAACATTATTCCTCACTTCTGTAGGCTTACTTTTCTAAACTTTCATGTAAATCTTGTCCAAATAATGAACAGAATAATGTGATTCCCTTCAGGGAGAAGAATGGGAAAAGGAATCATTCTGGGTTAATCTGGTGGGAATTGATCAGCATTCTTTTAATGTCAACCTTCATATTTATGTTTCATTTAATATTTTCTGATATAAATTAATACATTAAGCAAGGCAAGCATGTTTTGTCTTTAAAGTCACAGAAGTGAAATGTGACATCTTGATTAAAAAAACAGTGTCCTTAAATGTGCTCCATTCTCGTTTCTTACACCCAGGCGGTGCTCGATGTGGGTGGTGTTTACAGACAGAGGGGTGTAAAAACCCACAACTTCAAAAAGAGCACACTCAAACGTGTTTATGTAGTGGTTAAGTGGCTCTTTAAAACAGTCCAAATGTTAAAAAAAATGTAAATAAAAGAGAGAGAGATTTTTTTTTAAAGGACTTGCTCCTGTGCACTGGTTTTAAAAAAAGATGCTGAGAAATTAGAGACCATCTCTATAGTCCATTCAGATACCTTGTAAGAGAATACCTCTTCTCCATTTGACAGCAATCTGGGAGATTTCTGATGGTTCTTTATTGACACTACATATCATGAGCTACAATACTATGACTATGAATTGCCACTACACTTAGAGCTCTTCAAGGCTTTTTGGATAGTTAAGAGGTCTAGATACTCGAATGAAGGTTCTGCTTGGAACTTTTTCTGAACCCTCTGTTGCAAGGTTCTGTATAAAATATTTAAGGGTCTTTAGGGTGGGTGCTGGATGGAACCTTTTTTTAAGCAATGCTTTCCACCAGAGAGTGTGGCTAAGCTCAGCATATTAACCATGATTTTGTCGGTATTTCCACTGCTAAGCAAGCTGTGCTGAGTCAAAGTACCCATGCTAAATTGGATTACCGTTAAAATGTGAGCCAAGCCGTGATACAGGGGTGGAGCTAAAAGTAGTTCAGACCAATTTCATAATTTCCAAAGTATGAACAGAATTATGTGATTGCCATCTCTGAGAAGAATGGTCAATGGAACACAGGGTTAGCATCTGGATGAAATTGTTTAGTGCTTATTTAGGACATTAAATAAACTGTTTTTAGCTGAAAGGAGTATAAGTTTTTTCCTGGACAGGAGCATGGTGAATCCAAAGCCTGTCCCGGGAACACTGGGCAAAAAGCAGGGAGACATTCTGGATGAGTCATCAGTCCATCGCAGGCCACCATGAAAGCACACATTCACACACTCTTTCATGTCTAGGCACACATTTAGAGAAGATAAGCAACCTACCAGCATTTTGGTCAGTTGGAGGAAACAGGAGAACCAGGAGGAAATGCCATAAGGTGGTGATACTACTTGCTGTGCCTTTGCTGTATTGTTCATGTTGAAACTTCTTCAATCAATGTACATACTTAATTTAACTATCTCTGTTAGCTAGCTTAGCTATGGACAACCCCACAATAATTGTCATTTCATACTGTTTTGTGTTAGATTACTGTTTGCTTAGCTGAGAACCTAGTGATCGAATGTGAGTTAAAATATGAGCTAAGTGATGAGCTATGAGAAAATAGACTCAGTTTGAAAGTTACCTGAATTGAGCACTAGAGGGAGACAAAATCAGCACACTGAGCAGTGATCTGCCATGACCATCCAACCATCCATCCCTCCATCCATCCATCCATGCATCCATCCACACAGGGCCGCATTGGAGCCCGGAGCCTATCCCAGGGGACTCGGGGCACAAGGCAGGGGATAGCATGGACACTACAGACAATTTGGAAATGCCAATCAGCCTACATCGCATGTCTTTGGACTGTGGGAGGAAACCGGAGTACCCGGAGGAAACCCCCGAAGCACGGGGAGAGCATGCAAATTCTGCACACACACGAGTCAAAAAGAACATGATATTGAAATTTGAGCACCTCTGTTAATAAATAACTTGCATGAAATAGTTAAGATTCCTTTTAAAGCTAAGAGGAGCCTATTCGTGTTAGTGTTTTAGCCTGTATGCAATTTTAGTACTTTTGAGTTTAGGGGTTTAATAGACTCCTAAGCACCCTTTAAATCTTACACTGAATATTGACATTTATAAAAGGCCCATTTAAATGTAGTTAGTGGGGTGATGTCACTGAGTACTGAGTAATGTCAGTAATCCAAATTATTCGCAAATGATACAACTAAATTTAGGGTGATGTGTCTCCACTGTTCCTAAAAACACACACTCATAAAACCTCGTCTGGTGTAAGAGACTGTAAAACACATTTGTGCAGTTATGAAATGGTTAAAAATGAAAGAAGGACTGTAATGGCAACGTGCAGAGGGGGGAGGCAGTGTGCTCAGCTCACACTGAAACAGGCAGTTTGCTTATTGCTGAAGAGCACATCAAGCACTTATTTCATGACACCACTAATTGTGGGTGCGGGTTCGAGCCAGCACCACTACTGTGTAATTACAAAAAAAGAGAGAAAGAAGGAGAGAGGAAGAAAGAGACAGCTTTTTTAGACAGATGCACAAACACTCAAACTTGCTTTCACATGTTACAAATCTACAGTCATGTGGTGTTGGTCAGAGGATCACTGGGGTGAATTCCGCATTGTTTTAAGGGTCATTTTAGGTCTGGAGGCACTGATATAGAACATGACACTTGCTCACACTATGATAAGAAATTACAGAGGTGTGAAGATGGAGCTCGGTAAAGAAAACACTTAGTTTGGGACATGACTCACTGGACTGTACACTTAAGCTGGGTGTCTGAGCACTTCACAAAAAACAGTCAAAAATCTTGGCATATCATGGTCTATATTTGCCAGCATGAAGAAATTCTCATCTGACTGTCATGTCCTGCTCTCTACACCCTGAACTGATTCCTACAACTTTTTTTTGCACTTGTTTCTGTTCAATTAGTGAAACATTTGTCTTGCTGCACTACCTCAGCATTCAGTCATCTCCATCACCATCTCTTTGCGTAGATTCTACAGGAATAACCGTGTTCCTGTTAAAAATGACTGAAATTCACCACAATTTAAATGCAACGGGCAGATTTCTTACACACAGGTGCAAACCTGTGCATTTATGTGTGCACAGTGTTTGTCACTGCAATGCGACCTTCAAGAAGATGTCTTTCCTAACTTAATTTAGAGGACCTAGAGACAGTGAAATATCTTTAATAGTTATTTAAGGTACACAATTATATCTTTTTTTAAAAGTATAATAAAAACATTTTTAAAGTGTAATAATCTTCTGTTTATATTTCCAACCTAGAAATTGGGAGCAAGGTTGCTAGGCTCGGCCCCTTTTCTTTATAAGGCATACAAACCCATACAGCATACAAAGTGTTCACTAAGTGGGTGGGGCTGGCTGGGGGAAAGTGGAGGATTGTCAGTGTTTCCACTGCAACTTGCAATTTACCTCACCAGCAACAGAGCACTCTAAAAAAGACAAACTGCTCCTTTAAAGACCACACTCTCGGAAAAAAAGGTTAAGTCTAGAACTCTAAACTTTTTTTGGCTTGTCCCTTTAGGGGAAACCCTTTAAGGTTCATTGTAAAACCCTACAAGGGTTCCCCAATCAAGGAGGATTTCAAGTAGATTCCCTTTAGGAAGCGAAGAACCTCTAACTGTCCAGAGAACTTCTGAGGATCCTTTATAAGAGTCCACTACTGTGGCACTGATGGTACTGATGCCATTATTTCTCATAATTTCATATCATTTACCAACTTCACTGGGTACCTATCAAGTTCAATACAAACTCCTTTGCACATCTTGCCCCTAAGGATGAGCTCCTCTATCTATATACTCCAGTGTGTACCTTACGGCAGGGGTTCTCAAACTTTTTATAGTCAGGGTCTCTTTTTTCCATCTTTTTTCAAAATTTCCCCCAAATTTGGTGTCTTGCTAATTCCCACCCATCTACCAGTCCTCCCTTTCATACAACATCTACTAAACAGGGAGGATGAAGGTTAACACATGCTTCCACTGAGACATGTGTAGCAGTGTAACACAATTGGCTATTGTCACGGTAATTGACAGAGGTGTGAGAGAATGCCATCCCTCCCAGAGAGCATGACCAGTTTTGCTCCCTTGGCTCCCAGCCATGGATGACTATTGGATCTTTGGGATTTGAACTTGCATTCTCCTGACAATAGAGTGAAAGCTTATAGAAATAATAAAGAACAAATTTATTCCAACATTATTTAAATGTGTATTTTGTTTTATTATTAGAGCCATAGGTCTTTTTATTCTTGAATTCTCCAAAAACAAAACATCAAGTTGACATTACTTGTAGGCATACGTGTTTTTGATTTATAGAGGTTTGGACTAAACCCACCTTAGTAAAAAAAATTAATAATAATAAAAAATCACAGACCCCCTAGCTATGCATCACAGATCCCTTAGGCTCCCAGATCCTCACTTCAAGAACCTCTGCTTTAAAAGTCATCTGAATCTGCTCTGCTTGTGGTTTCAAGGTAAGAGCCTTCCATGGATGGCATGTCTTTTACTATCATAGTTCCCACACTGTGGATTTCCTTCTCCATCTCAAGTTTTAAAGCTCATTTCTTCTCCCTGTGTTATCACTCTAGCAGTGTTTTGTGTACTGCTATGGTAACTGCATTGTTTAATTGGAATTCTGATGTGGTTGGTTTTTTAATTTTATTTTTTTTTATTAAAAATCTTATATGTAATACTGCCTATTGTAAAGCAGCCTTGTGCTTATGAAAAGTAAAAATAAACACAGCTAATTGTTGATATTATATACTGTGTATTGGGCAGTATGTTTGACAAGTGCTTCATGAGCAACGGTGTTTTACACCAGAATGCTTGTGATTTTTGTGCTTAATCTTTTCTACATTACAATTTCTGGGGAAGAAAATGCACCTAAAATACAAACAATGTAATCATACCCTAAAAAGGTATAATGGTTCATAAGGTTCAATTATGCATCATAAATGAGTTTTAATAGTTTGTTACTTTCCAAAGTCAAAGATACTAGTCAGGTATCACTTCAGTATTTGTACCCTAAAACCTAACATTTAATATCATTCATTTCTGGAAGTGGACTATATAGAATATACTATATAGTAGAATAAATAAAAAGACAAAGCAAAGGAAATTGAAAAAAAAAAACATGGGGTGGAGAAATAGATGGAAAGGGAAGGAGGGAACAAGAACAGAGAAAAAGTAGAGAGGGAGGGAACGAGAAAGCCAGAGGGAGAGAAAACTAGATCCCAAAACCCTCACGCACCCTCTGTTCTTCTCAGTCAGCCTCGCTGTGAAAAAGCTCTGGCGCTTCCTCACAGGAGCCTCATCTAACAGGTGAGCAGAACTCATCTCTCTCTCCTCTCTAATTAGGCTCTATTCTCATCCTTATTCTCTATTCTTCTTATTTTTCTCACCCTGTTTTTTTTTTCACACCCATGCACTTGTCACCCACTGTTTTTGCCATTTCCTAGCTCTCAGTGAGTTGGCACTTGGCATGCTGTGTTAATTGAAGCCAAATGTGCGACTGGTTTTAAGATGCATCAACCTGTTGCACACCAGACATAACATTAAATATCAACCTGTGTCTCACACTGTCTCAAATAGCACATTGTGGTATTATCTGCTTTGTTTTTGATGAAGGGGGTTCCATGTTTAGTAGTTTTTCTTTTTTCTCCCTTTGCTCTCTCTCTCTCTCTCTCTCTCTCTCTCTCTCTCTCTCTCTGCTGCTCTCTGCTTGACTTCATGCTTGTTTTGCCACTGCTCCAATGCTGTAGTCTGATTCTCACCCTTGGGTGTTTTCTGGAAGAGTAGAGAAATATTTGGATTGCTAATTATAAGTCACTCACTGGAAAATGCTCTGTGAGGGTTTTATGGTTTTGTGGGAGTGTGCAGCAGATCTGGACTGCCATCAGAACATCCACAGAGTATTGAACTCCTGTGTAAAAGAAATTCTACCTCCTCTATTACACTTCTTCATCTTTACCTGCATAGATAACCTGTAGGTGCTTAAATATGAAGATAGAACAGTTGCTTTAGATGGTTTCCAAAGATTGAGATAATACATCTAAATAAAAACCCTAACCCTGAACTTTTACTAACCCTTATCTCTAACCCAAACCCCAAACCTAACTTAACATTAAACCTAAGCCCAACCCTAAACCCTATATATATATATATATATGTGTGTGTGTGTGTGTGTGTGTGTGTGTGTGTGTGTGTGTGTTTGTGTGTGTGTGTGTGTATGTACAATCAGTGTACAGTGGGGAAGACATGTTAAGAATATGATAAGTGTGTGAACAGGAATATAAAAATGAATATACACACACACACACACACACACACACACACACACACACACACATATGCATGTATGTAGGTACAGTGGTGCTAATGTAATAGTGATAATGTAATGATAATGTAATAGTCATATTAATAGTAGTAACAATAACCAACCAACAATCATTTGGTTTGTGTGCGTGTGTGTTCATGTCATTTATATATGTGTGAATGAATGTTTCAGTGAAAGTCTACAGACGTTTGGGATGACTGTGATTATATGCTGTGGCTGTAGCGGTCCAGTCTTGTGATTGGTTGTTCTTGTTATATTATAGGTATATAGTTAGGGGGTCACTGATTTGTGCAGGTGTATTCTTTAATTTCCAATGTCTCAGAATAGTTTTCTTGGTGATGGTTAGTACTGTGAGAACAACTTTGATGATTCTCTTAGTAAATGTTAATTGCTGATGTGTCTCCAAGCAGACAAAGTGATGGTGATACTAGTATGGAATGGTTCAGCAGGAAGGATAATTGCCTAGTGACATTTTTGCCAAAAAATGTTTAACTGGTGTGCAGTCCTATATGGAACTACTTAAGTGCAAGTGAAACCTGAGAAGAAAGTTCCCTGTAGTCTATCAGACAAAGACTAGGAAATGTCGCTGCAAAAGAAAAGAGTGAGACAGAGAAGCTTCTGTTTCGTCACAGGGGACTGATAGGGAATGAAGGGAAAGGGAATAACTAAAGAAAGGTAATAAGGGGAAAACAAACTAAAGAAATCCAAGGAGAAAGAAGCAGGTCGAGCTCCATGACTTCCCAAAGTAAATGTGATCAGTTTGAGTGATAATGTAGCTGCAATGAAAGTAGAATTTAAAAAAAAAGGACACCCCACGAGTAATTCCCTAAAAATCTTCATGTTTAGTACACTAACAGTCCAACTGCAGCCTTTTACAGTTAAAAAAAAAAAAAAGGAAATGTTTCTAGAAAAGGTGAAAATGCCAAGAGAAAAGAAAGAAAAAGAACAGTAGACTCATGCAGTGGGAAAAAAAACAATAACTGAATAGAGAATACATTTTCTATTACTCATTTTATTTATACTTGACTTATACTTATGGCATTATATATACTTACACTTACTGTACTTTACACATTTGCATATATTTACATATTAGCTCAGAGGTATTCAAGCCCCCCCCCACGAACCCCACCTCTGAGTTTGTGAGAATTTTCATCCCCTGTCCCAAAAAAAAAAAAAAAACTTGTCAACTTATTGCCTATTATGAACAACTGGAAAATCTAATAAAATAAAATAGCATGAGAATAAGAGGATAGTAAATGAGAAACATATCACAGTACATTTTCACTATAAGCCTTTTACAGTTAGGTCCCTTTTACAGTTAGGTCCCTAGTGAAACCATGAATGGAGAGCAAACAAAGTATTTGCGTTGTTCAGTGTACAATAATGTAATACAATTACATTTATTTGTAACTGTTTAACCATGCAAATTATTTGTAAAGTCAAAGAATATGCCTTAGCTGTAGGCATATCTTTTTATCTTTAGGCAGAATTTTCAGCCTTTTTTCCCCTTTTGGCCAAAAATCAAAAGATTTTTCTCTAAAAAGGTCATCGCTAATTAATAGTTAACTGTTGCTAACTATATACTTATTTTATAGTTAAGTCAGACATACAGTATATTGATAGTTCTTACTTGACATTAATGAACTAAAAACGATTCATGACAGAAAACAAGGGTGCCATCAGCTCATCTTCCAAGCGGAGAGTTCAAAACACCTGACGACTGTCAGTCATTCTGGATTCATATGTTGACTGGCTCATCTGCCACTTTTTTTAGGGGAAAAAAGACTGTTCTCATGGCATATTTTGTGTTCTGCTGTTAAAATGCACAGCTCCTATGTTAAATGTATTGGCAGGTTGGCAGGTCTGAAACAGTCATTTCAATTTTCTTGTGTATTTTCCATCTCAGTCGCACCGCTCTGCAATGCTCCACAGATTGAATACCTCTGTATTAGGTGATGTTTTACATGTCACTGTTTTCCTTCCTGACAATCTAGCACAATATGTTTCTAACAATAGAGAGGATGAAAAGTCTTAATGAAAATACTTACAACAAAACAGCTAGGCATACCAGAAATGATGGCAGTATGATGGTTGATTTGGTATACCAGCTGTAATTTTCTCAAAAATTATGGATTTTCTCCATGTGATTAAACTGTTACAGAACACCTTTAGTGAGAAAACAACAAATTGAGCATAATTCACACAGAATGCGACACGACGGACAGAAAGATTGAACGATGTGAAAAAAACAGACAACGCGATTTTCTACTGCGATATCCACACTGTGTGTGCCACAAACTAGGCACAACTATCCTCACAACTTGAAATCCTACATTCTCACGAGCAAGCGACAAAGTGACAGACGATTATTCATTCTCGATGTACGAGCGACACGGGGCTGCAATTTCAGCGACAGCAAGCCACAAGTGGCATTGTGACAAGTAACACTTGAATTGAGATTTTCTCAAGTCTGTGCAAATTAGATATTATACATTAAACTGACCCATCTATCTACTGGACCGAATAATTCCTTGGCCCAATCCTGTCGTGTGCGTGGTCTGAGATTTCTTCAATTTAGCCCGGTAGTTTAGTATAGTTCTTATTAGGAATAAAAATAGTACATTAGGAAGTACATGAGGAAGAAAAATAAAGCTTTTAAGGAAGCAGCAGAGATCACTGTTTCCTCAAGTGAGTATATGCAGCTGGCAACAAAGCTAGTATGGAGCCTAGACTGGAACGTGTACATCAAACAACCAATGTACACTGCTAAATACATTACTTAATTTACGTTTAACTAGTTAGCTTTAGAAGCATTTACATTTTGGCTCCTACCTTGTATCATCAGAACTAAAAATTGTACACCAATGACTGTATATATGAGTGGACAACATGGTGCCATTTGCTCCCACTGTCAAGCCTTTTTGGTTGATTTGAAAGTCGCCATCTTTGACTGAGTAGTAGGTCAATATGCACTGCCTGGCAAAAAAAAAAGTCGCTGTTTAGATTTTAATAGGCAAATACATAAGAGTCTATGAATGGGTCATTATTAGAGTGATTACAATGTTTCTAGCATGTTAGGTAGATGGATGGATGGATGGATGGATGGATGGATAGATAGATGGATAGATATAACATGCTAGAAACATTATAATCACTCTAATAATGATCCATTCATAGACTCTTATGTATTTGCCTATTGAAATCTAAACAGTGACTTTTTTTGAGCCGGGCAGTGTATTATTATAAACAGCGGTTAGTATTTCAGCATTGGACATGCCTTCTATTATTGAGATTGGCTGGCATTCTAGTCTTTCCTGATTAAAAACCTGAACAGATCGTGCTTGTTCGCAGGATGCACAAACTCAAAACATGATGTTTATTTTTATTTATGGAAATAAAACCCATTATTTACTTTTATAGCCATTAAATAAATAGTGATTAATAGTGATCATGATTAATGTTGGCATGGTTTACAGAAAGATTATATTTCATTTGCTTTGTCTTGTATACATACAGTATAATACATATTCATTTTGCTTTTCGTTTGAGCCAAAGAATACAAAAAAAAATGTTGATAAAATAAATAAATATGACCCTATTGGAACGTATTATTATCACAGATTTACTAATACCAGGATTATTTTAAACTATACCATGATATACTTTTTTTGACATACCTCCCACTTCTACCAGAAAATAAAATTTCAAAAATCCTATGTGCATGTGTCATCTGTACAGGGTGAGGGCTGTAAAACTGCCCCACAAGTACTTATAGGACGAGCCTTCATGAATAACTATACACTACAAATGGGCTTCTTTGATCACAGAAGACAATGATCAAGAAAAAAATGCTATGATGTGAAATGCTGAAGGGGACCAGGCCACCTTCTGACCTTTTATTGAAGAGGACCCCCAGGAGTTGGCCCGCAAAGGCGATGACCACAAACACCAGGAGTGCTTTCCACATGGGTCCCAGCCGATAGCATCCCAGCCAGCGCATCCTCCTAGTGCAAAAAAAAATAATAATAATTAATATTTAGAAAAATCTGACATGCCAGATGATGTAAGAACGGAGAAATGAGGTGTTCACCCAGGAGCGGAAAATAAGCATGAAGATAGACGGCGACAAACAAAAGTGGATTTGTACGGTAAACCAAGACTACGAGTACTGAAGCAAAAAAACGGTCTTAAACTGAAATGAAAATGTACACTGGAAATGAAAATTATAAACACTACCATTGAACCTGAATTATTATAATTGCTTTTTGTAGCAAATGCACATTACATTGGTAGACTATGGGTCTTGTTGATCACAGCCTCAAGGGCTGAACTGTAGGCTGAACTAAGCCAGGCAAAAAGTAAATAAAACTAAATGGAAAAAAGTACAAGTACAGAAGATCAATAACAAAATTGCACAGGTAAATGGAAGGTAATCTGTGAAAAAAAAAAAAAAACATTAAGAACACAATATTATGATAAGTGAAGCGGGATATCATAAAATATCAAGTTAAAAACACTATCTCCAGCATGTGTACATTTCACTTAAGCAATGTCTGTTACAATCAGCAACGTCCGTGTTTCTAGTAACTGGCTGGTAATAGGATCTTGATCCAATGGAATGCTGATAATTATATTTAAGTGCAGACTTATTTTGGAAATTGAAAAATATATACATAAATGCCAAAGAGGCTGCATTCAGCCACATGCAAGGATATTACAATGTAACAAGTGTGTGCGTGTGTGCGTGTGAATGAACAATGGCCTATTGTGTGGTGTCATGAAAAGTATGAGTATGCTTAGAAACCCCCAATTCAGGGGACTTAAATCACTGACCTTTCACAGAGCTAGGAAATTATCAAGGTTTATGATCCAGAAACAAAGCTGATGGCTGGCTATTACTATAAATAAAGTCAGGCATCACTGAAGATTATTGGACATGACTGTGTGAATTACTGCTGGACTAAATGTGACACAATGACAAAAGCCTAAGCAGATTCATGCGCTACATTAAGAGATATGATTGCAACAGTGATCTTATGTCAAGCCAACTGATCTCAGCACATGAACACCTGGTGCATTGCTTAACAACATGCTTTCAAGGAATAATGTTTCCTGGCATGAGGATGCCTGATCAGGTAGAGGGGGAGTAGGAGGAATGTTGTGCATGTCGGGTGGAGTGGGTGTGGATGTGGGTTGAGAGTGCTCTTTTTTTCCCTCCTTTCTTCCAAAATGTCTGTGCGAGAGCCAAAGGGAGAGCTAGACCGTTAAACACGTTCAGCATACACCGACTAGGCTGCGAGTCTTACCACTGTGTTGTTAGGCAAGTGCGCACAATTAGGCTATTTTGCCTGTCCTTGAGAAATGTTACAACATAGCATTGAGTGTAAAAAATAAAATTTAATTTAAAAAAATTAACAAGGAAAGGATTGTGTGGAGACCAGGGCTCCGTTTCGCTAAAGAATGAAGAAAACAAGCGTCTCTTTATCCTGAAATCTGATGCACAAAGCAGCAGCAATGGCTGATAACTGCATGTTATATTCAATCATTATTTTAACTCCAGTGCATAAAAAAAGGAAAAGGAAAGAAAAAGGAAAAGTGTGTGTGCGATGATCGGGGAGGCGGAACAGCCTTTGTTTTTGACATGAATGTTATTGTTTTGTCTCGTACATGGCTTCCCATAATGGCAGCCACATCGTCTCTCAAAACTCAGCACTCTCAGCCTGCACTCAGCCCCTCTGCTCGCGCTTACCTCGCAAACACTCTGAACAGCATGATAGAGCCGGGCCGCTGTCGCCAGAGACCCCGTGCATGTCGGCTAAGATCGGTTCAGATCCATCCAGCCACCACGATACCCTGCGACCGATCCATGGACACAAATCCAGTCCAGCTGAATGAACTGTTGTCTTACGCGTACTGTCTCTGTCTCGCGCCCGCGTCCACTTCGCACTGATTCAGCTTCTGTGCAACAGCAGATGGAGGTGATGGCGCGCCTTCTGTGTGTGTGTGTGTGTGTGTGTGTTCGGAGAGAGGAGGGGGAAGTGAGTGGGTGTGTTTTGGAGCGGCTTCACGCAGCTTAATATAAAATCCCCGTGTGACGTCATACCCCAGCGGTGCGGTGCGGTGCGGTCAAATCTATTTGCGACAAAGTCTAAGGAGTTTCATTTTTTTCTATTTACTACACAAATCCAGGTGTTTTGTTACATAGGTTGCAGTGCATTAATCTGAAAAGGTCACACCTGTGAGCTAGCCCTACTCCAAGTGAACAAAAAAGCAACACCAGGAAGTTTTTAACGCTGTTTTTTTGTCCCCCCCACACACTGCGCTAATGTGTAGTCAGTGCCAAGTGCGAATGCAGAAAGAAATCACTACAAGGGCAAAGAGGTGAAATAGTGGTGTTGTATAGTGAGTTGTATTCTGACATGCCTTTAAACTGAAGGCTAGTTGCCATGAACGGTATCAGATGTGCATCAGATTTTTAATGCCACTGTTGCATGTGGTTTATGCTGTGCACGCTGTCAAAAATACACACACACACACTATATTACCAAAAGTATTCGGTCCTAACCCATAGGGTTCAATATGATGTTGATGTCGGTCCACCTTTTGCAGCTATTACAGCTTCAACTCTTCTGGGAAGGCTGTCCACAAGGTTGAGGAGTGTGT
>CM074969.1:10834674-10892516 GCA_037577455.1 Pangasius macronema
TTCTTGAAAGACCTGAAGAGACGTTTTGGTTGAAGCCAAAGAGACGTTTCTTTGGTGAGATGTTAGATGACCTGGAAGTAAGAATACTTTAGTATGGACCAAGACTCTGAGTAACTCAGACCAAGACTAAGTGTAATGAGACTCAGACCAAGACTCTGACTAATGAGACTCAGACCAAGACTCTGACTAATGAGACTCAGACCAAGACTAAGAGTAATGAGACTCAGACCAAGACTCTGACTAATGAGACTCAGACCAAGACTCTGAATAATGAGACTCAGACCAAGACTAAGAGTAATGAGACTCAGACCAAGACTCTGACTAATGAGACTCAGACCAAGACTAAGAGTAATGAGACTCAGACCAAGACTAAGTGTAATGAGACTCAGACCAAGACTCTGACTAATGAGACTCAGACCAAGACTAAGAGTAATCAGACTCAGACCAAGACTAAGTGTAATGAGACTCAGACCAAGACTAAGAGTAATCAGACTCAGACCAAGACTAAGTGTAATGAGACTCGGACCAAGACGCTGACTAATTAGACTCAGACCAAGACTAAGTGTAATGAGACTCAGACCAAGGCTAAGTGTAATGAGACTCAGATCAACACTAAGAGTAATGAGACTCAGACCAAGACTCTGACTAATGAGACTGAGACCTAGACTCTGACTAATGACACAGACCTAGACTCTGATTGCTAGACCAGGTCTCAGACCCAGATTATGATTTTACATTCTGAAACCAAGATTCAGATTAAGAATCTAAGTTTTAATTCCAAGTATTAAAACCATTTCTAGACTACAGGTATAGGGATTAACAATTGACCTCTGGTTTGATCGGTGCTTTTTTATGACACCAGGCATTTATGGCTAAGATCCATAGATCTCAAATATCAAAGGAAAGAGTCTAGAAAGTATTTTTTGATCTACACTTCAAAGCCAGCATGAATTATTAGGACATATCCCAGTGTGAGTTTATAAAGGGTAAGCAATTACATCAGAAAACTAGCGCCTTCTTCTTACCTCTTGAGTAATCTGATGGCATCTTCTCCAAGAACAGTTCTTTATCTGCACACAGATGTGTGACGGAGACATTTTAAAGGCTGTCAGTTTTGATAGAAACACAATGTTCACACTCGCTGTCCTAAGAAAACCTTTGTTCTCTAGAACACGTCTTATAGAGAAGACTGAAACTTGTGTGCATTCCTTTCATGTGTTCCTCAAAGTTCTGTGTATTTACTTATTTATAGGATTTTTCTTTTAGCTCAGAGAGCTGTAAATGTCCAGAGGGGATAGTAGAAAGGATTGGCCTTCTTTTTTGTGTCTACAAAAAATCTTCCAAAAGTCCAGGAGCAGCTCCTGGCCATATAATTTGCTGGGTCGGGACAAGAAGCGATCACACTTGATTTATGCTATAGGCTACTGTCTACTGAATTTTTAAAGTAACTCTGTAATAGACGGAGAGTCAACAGCAAACATTCATCCAGGATAAAGACTAGCAGTGCAGTTTTAGATGTAACTGTGTTTCATACTGCAAGTGTCAAGCAGAGAGAATATCATTAACCAGCGTTGCCAGGTTTCAGCCCAACTACATTTAAAACAAAACAAAATGCCTAAAACTAGCCCAAAATATACATTTTCTTCTTTCTCTCAGCACATCTCAGTTTGGGGAAACAAGGTCACCATGGTGCGCACACATTTCTAATTTATGGACATTATCCAGTCCATAACCTCCTTTCCCTTTCCCGATCTTTGCAAAATGTACAATATGGCCAAAAGTTTGTGGACACTTGACCATCACAGCCATATGTGGTTCTTCCCCAAATTTTCCACAAAATTGGAAGCACACAATTGTATAGAATGTCTTTGTATAAGTGGAAGAACTCATGTGTCCTTTACAGCACCCTGAGCTCAACCCCACTGAACACCTTTGAGTTGGAAGAATTGAAACCCCAACTGCGCAACAGGCCTCCTCACCTGACATCAATGCCCAACATTACTTAATGTTCTTGGGGTTGAATGAACACAAATCTCCACTGTCATTGCGGCAAAGAGCGGACTAACTCACTTTTAACGCCCATGGTTTTGGAATGGGATGTTCAGAGCAATTTTAAATTAGCCCAATTCGTTCATAAGACCCTGGCTACCCTGTTATTAACTGTCTTGTCCACTGCTCCTCCCCTGAGCAAGGGGCAGCGTGATTCCTGCCCCAGTGGGCCTCTATAGGCATTTGTTGCAGTTCCCATTTTTGACCATTATAACATGGAATACTATGGAATATAAAATTATGGAGTTTAATAAAATGTAGAAAGGCAAGCAAATCAATGTAACATTGGCTTATATCTTTTAAATAGCAACGTTTTCTTAAATCATTGGTCACTCAAAAGGGCTAATTAGTATTTCCATAAAATTAAAATGTACGTGAGTTGTGAATGAGGACTTCAGTGTTTGTTAAACAGCTGATATATATATGCCTGGGCTTTGCACAAACCCGGGGCGGTTGAGCCACCAAATACTGTATATCTGTACAGGCACAAACACAGATCCACACTTACCTTCAATGCTTAACTCTGATACGTTATCAGGCAAATCACCTAAAGCTGAAAAATAAAAAAATAAAATGAGAGAATTATAGGAGTATTATTTCACTTATCTGCGTGGCTGTTGAATGTGGTACACTCTTGGAAATAGAGTGTACTTTTCCTTGTCACTGGGGTGGTACCATCAATGGCACATCTTTCATACTTTTTGTGTGTATTTTTCACCTAGAAATGTCAATATAATGTATCTTTAAGATGTGACCTTGATGGTACCACTCCAGCAACAAGGAAGATTGCTGATCCCAGATCTGATCAAATTGTTGACTGATGTGTTTGGAAGTATTTAAATTACTCACATTTAACTTTGCGTTTGGAAAACATCTTTGGCTGATTGGCGGGGAGTAGAACTGGTATCACCTTTTCTAGAAATTTAGAGAGGTGAGTTGGGTTTAGTATCCTCTCACAGCTCATCAAGCCAAGGGAGTAGACTCAAATTTAGCTTCAGAAGGTTAATAGACTTACTTTTGAAGGAGTGTCTGTTCTTAACGACCTGATCCCTGACTCCCAGAAGGACCAATATGACCACCATTAGCACCAGAACCAACCACGCAATGGTACTGACAGTCCACCAGCTCGCTGAGAACACAGGGAGATGAGAGGTCATGAGCAATAAATCTCATATATTTCACATGTGGACATCAGGCTTTATGCGAATAACATGCAAAGGTGCACTTTAACCTTGATCATGTGAAAGTAATTTTTTTTTTTTTAATCATGTGGCAAAATCATGTGTGAAAATGAAAGAATCATGTGGCAAATGAATGAATTTTGACCAAAAAAATTACATAAATAAATGAAACAAATAAATCACATGTGAAAAATATGTGAAACATAAACAAACAATATAAACATGTCTTAAATAAAAATTTAAAATTGTTGCTATAATGTAACTTATGTAACTGTAAGTTTTTTTGTAAGAGCAGATGAAGCATGAGACATTGAAAATGGCCTCCTTTATTCATTCTGTACCTAATCAGAATGGACCCTCATTGCTTTCAAACTCTTATCTGAACTTTCTGAATCCACGCTAACTTTCTCTCCCTAAATGACTCCGACTGCCTAAAGGGATTTGTGGCTTTGCAGCAGCCCGTCTCTCAGCAGATTAGAGGGACGTATTGAGGCAATAAATTTATCAGCAACAGAGGCGAAATATGAAACAGTGCCATCTTCATCTCTGCCAGAATCGATAGACAGGATGAATAATGGCGTTGGCTAACCTTTAGACTCGATATATAAGGAGTGATGAGGATAGAGAGGGAGGGAGCGAGTGTGAGAAGACAGAAAGAGGTAAATTGATATTGAATATGTGGGCTGTTGTCTCGTGGGAGTCTAGATCCTGAATTTTTTTAAAACTCAGCATGAAGACAATGGAGTCACATTTCACTGCTGAAAAATGCACAGAAAGAAAAGCCAACAGTCAGGGCGTACAACCCATCCAGCTTGTCTCTCAAAATATAGAGAGTATCATTCATTCATCTGGAGGAATGCTTTATCCTGGTCAGGGTTGTGGAGGATCCAGAGCCTATCCCGGGAACACTGGGTGCAAGGTTGGAATACACCCTGGGTGGGACGTCAGTCCATTGCAAGGCGTAGTGGCAATTTAGAGTAGTCAATCTACCTACTGGTGTGTTTTTTACATTTATGGCATTTGGCAGGGTTAAGGGCCTTGCTCAAGGGCCCAGCAGTGGCAGCTTGGCGGTGCTGGGGAGCGAACTCATGACCTTCTGATCAGGAGCCCAACATCCTAACCACTGAGCTAACACTGCCCTTTTTTTGAAAGTGGAGCAAAACCAGAAAACCCAGAGAACCCAGAGGACCCAGAGGAAACCCACATTTGGCAAAACTCCACACAGACAGTAACCCAAGCTCAGGATCGACCCAGGGACCCTGAAGCTGTGAGGCGGAAACACTACCATAAACACTCATCATTGGTACCATTGTCATAACATACTAAAAATACTGACTACATTCCCTTTTCTGATTTGTAATGCAGCACCAGAGTGAGGCAATTGTCAAATCATTCACCCTGTCCACGACTGGGAATAATTGCCAGTAGAGGTCTGTGACGTTATATACAGCATTCACAAAAGACACTGTTTAGTGCAATGAAAGTTGTCCTAAAGTGGTAGCTATTCTAGAGTCACACAAAAGTTCCACTAGACCCTGTCTGGATCAATTCCAAACTCAAACTAATTTATCTGCTGGCTACAATGAAAACTCCATATCAATCCTACAAACGTTAAACCACTCGTTCTTGAGATATTGCACTAATGAGAATCTCAGACAGATGGACAACCCGAAAAACATAATGCGCATAAAATCGTGTGTGGTAGCAAGAATTAAACAGGTTTAAATCCAGAGACTAAATGGACAGTGTTTGGGTTAAGGCATCAGCATACTTCATGCAAAGACGACGTATACAAAACATCTTACAAGCTAATCTCCATGGTTTCGTATTGGTAATTACGTATGAGTGCTCCAGTACTGCAGATGGCGCTATTAAAACTTCATGACAATTTCCATGAGTACAGGAATAAGATTACACATAAAATGCAGGTGGTACATGAGACAATTCTGACAATTCAAGAACTGAACAATCAATTCTGAACAAGTTATGCAGTGATTAATATGAATCAGCTTAGCCAAGCCTTATCAGTAACAACCAATCACAGGCTTGGTTGCATAGCATGTTCAGCTACAGAGTTCACCCACATGCCCTGTGCACACACAACGCATGATATTCGTTTGCTCTGTAATTACATCATATTTTTTGTGGAAGTTAGCTGAACATCATCTCTGCATGAAGTTTGCTTTTAAAGATCTAGGCCTTTAAAGGCCTTTAAAGATCTAGAGCATGAGAAAACGTGACTTGAGTCATCAGGAATTTCACCTTTTTTTGAAGACATCCTCTGAATGTCCTTGATGTGAAAAAGGCAATGGCTTCTGTTCGATCGGTGTGTGTGATTAGCACTGGAGTTTTTTCCTTCAGAAGATGTTACATCAGGTGATCCTGCTGATAAGCTGCCTGATTCTGAAGTGTTTGGTTTGTGAGGCACTGAGTTTTTGTTTGAGGAGCTGGATTGTGGCGTCTTGTCTTTGTTTTGCTGTGTGCTGTCGTTCTGGATGCAGCAGCCAAACAGTGTGATGTTGTGTTGTGTTTCAATGTGAAGTCCACTGCGGTTAAAATGTCCATTTAGAGTCACATTCTGCAGGAGAGGAGGAGCTGTGATCTGTAGCATAACAATCACCTCCATGTCCATTTCTGGAAAAAAAATCCAAACACACCATCCAAATTTAAAACTGCCTTATTTTATTTTGCAGACTACAGAATGCATCTTTACACTCTAGCAGGTGCTGTTTTGTACAGTAAAGCAACATATGTACAATTCAAATTTATTAGAGTCTTTATGGTAGTCCTGCTACCCCAGTATACACCATATTTATCGCTTTAGCTCACCTGAGATCGAGGCGTTGTCACTGAGACTCCACAGGTCAGCATGAGTCTCGCACACAAACCACTCCTTTACTGCTTCGTCCTGATTGGTTGCGTTTTGTGCCTTACACCTGGGGCGAGTGATACCTGCACTGCCAAACATCTCATAGACCTGTCCGTCATGATGGTCACGCCCACTGTTAGGGCCGCAAGGGTCAAAAGGTGAACAGAGAAACTGGACCTGTAGCTCTTTACAGAGAGAGAGAAAGAGTGAAAAAGAAAAAGAGAGAGAGAGAGAGTGAGTGAGGGAGAGATAGTTAGTTAGTTAGTTAGTTAGTTAGTTAGTTAATACTAGTTTGTGTTTTAGTCTATTTACTGTAATGCTAGTTTGAGGGTTAGCGTGTTTAGTGTAATGCTAATTTGAGGGTTAGCTTGTTTACTGTAATGCTAGTTTGAGGGTTAGCTTGTTTACTGTAATGCTAATTTGTGTTTTAGCTTGTTTACTGTAATGATAGTTTTATGGGTTAGCTTGTTTACTGTAATGATAGTTTGAGGGTTAACTTGTTTACGGTAATGCTAGTTTGAGGGTTAACTTGTTTACTGTAATGATAGTTTGAGGGTTAACTTGTTTACTGTAATGCTAGTTTGTGTTTTAGCTTGTTTGCTGTAATGCTAGTTTGAGGGTTAACTTGTTTACTGTAATGATAGTTTGAGGGTTAGCTTGTTTACTGTAATGATAGTTTGAGGGTTAACTTGTTTACTGTAATGCTAGTTTGTGTTTTAGCTTGTTTGCTGTAATGCTAGTTTGAGGGTTAACTTGTTTACTGTAATGCTAGTTTGAGGGTTAACTTGTTTACTGTAATGATAGTTTGAGGGTTAACTTGTTTGCTGTAATGCTAGTTTGAGGGTTAACTTGTTTACTGTAATAAAATTTCTGTATTTGCTTTTTACCTTGTTTAGAGAACATGAATGTCTGAAAAAGTGAAAATCTGGAACATAAATTCTAAATATGTATCACAAAGCTAAAAAAAAAATCAGACAACCAGGTGGTGTTTTTGTCTGTGTCTCTGGTTTATAATTTATCTGTCATGGAAGCAGTAGCAGCTCAGCTATTAAGATCCTGTCCTTGTCTCGGGAAGGTTGTGAATTTAAATCCTACAACTGCCAGAGGACCACTTTTGGGCTTGGATGGGATTCTGGCTCACTTGTAAAAGTCATCTTGGATAAAAGTCTCTGGCAAACGAGTGAACGTAACTTTGCTGTTGCCCTTCGTTAAAAGCACCAAAGAGCCATTTCTATTGATCTGCATCAGCCCAGACATGTAATGCACTTCTTCTATCTTCTATGTACAAAGAAAATTCAAGTAAAATTCAGCAAAGCTCTTGAGTAGTTTATGTAACTATGCCTTAAGTACTGTTAGGATGGGATACGATTTCTGGACATGCATTATGTATGTTAAATAATGTTGCTGTAGGATGTTTGTAGTGACTCACATGGGATAAGTGAGATCTGAATAAATCACAGATGGGTGTGTCTTCATGAGTTACACATTCTTTAATACTTATCAGTACTTGGTGGCACTTCATCATTAATCTCTATATCCTCCAGGATACAACAGAATCTGTGTGAGCTGCTTGAAAGCTTTGGAAATTGGATTGCTGGTTAAATATTTTACAGCAAAAAAAAAAAAAGTGTTTCAATAAAATGATGTGCATGATGAAACCATACGTTTGTACGTTATTGATCTGGATGCCACACATGCACAGCGATTGACTGATAAGTAGCTGAAAAACATTGCCTCTGACACAAACGACATGTGACTCAAACCAGAACGGATGAATCGTTTCACAAGACCGTTCACGTCAGATGTGTTTTGCCATAATCTCGGGCAGATGGGACGTCTCGAGAGATGGGACGTGTTTCACATTTGTAGAAATTTGAGACTGAGAATATCTGTGTGTAAGAAGAATGATGAGGATCCGGGATCAGATCCGCTTCGTCCAACGAAATGTTGTCCACAGTTAGAATTCTCGATTCTGATTGGTCAGAAGGTGTTGAATAATTTTCCCAAAAAATAAAAATAAAGGTTGTTCCTGTAATGGCTACTCTTAGTTCTCAAACACAATATGAATTTATACATGACATCCATCTTCTTATTTCCATTATTGCTAGCGCAGTGAGGTCAGGCTAATCAGATAGCTAATGTGTAATGTCTGATTTCTTTCTCCCATTACTTTAAGTAATCATCATATATTTATTGTTCTGGTTACATCTCAGAGAGGTGATAGCGAGGCATGATCATAGGCCTAGCTTATGCACGTTGTCACTATGACATCCTAATATGACCAGCATTGGTATCGAATTCAATTTAGCCAATCAGAAAAGAGTGCTTTCCATGGCCATGGTGGAATACTTACAATAAACTAGCGTAATCTCTAAAATACAAATAAAAAAATCTAAAAATGAAATATGTTAATTCAAACATGCATTATTCTGCATCAAGTGAACCCTCCACACACACACATACACACACACACACGTGCACACACACATGCCCACACAGTCACACATATATCTTACCTTCTGATGGGAAGAACTCTGGTAGGCACACAATGAAAGCGAGGAAGATGAGTACGGTGAGTTTGGCGATGGTTGCTTTCGTCATGGACACAGCGTGATGACAGATAACTCACACACACACATACACACACACACGCACACACACATACACACTGCCCTGAAGACGAACGGATGGTCAGCAGATAAAATGAAATGTTAAAATAGTAGTAATAGTAGTAGTAATTCATTCGTTCTTCCTCTTGCGCTAGCAAACACGTGTCAGAGTTAAGCAAACAATACAACCGTCTTGCTGCTCTACTTCCTGCCTGTCTTCCTGTTGCAGCAGTGATGTGTAAGAAAGAATGAAAGGTGCAGAGAGAGAGAAAGTCTTGCATCAGTCATTCGAATTGACTAAGTAATGTACATGTAGGTCACCTGTGACTGGTCGCTGCAGTCGTCGAGGTTGTCGAGTGTTTTAGTGTTAACTGTTAAAGAGTTAAGGCTAAAACAGGTCAGTATGAGGCTGCAGGCCTGGAGTTTGTGGCCTTGTGTTTATGTAACATGTTCTAGTTGGTGATGAAGTGGAAACTCAGGGCAAACATGTGGTGTGTGTGGTCTGGTGGTAGTGTCACACACACACACTCTGCACTCAATACTTCTTAGTCTTAATCTGATAATAAACACTCACAGCACTCCCCCATGCTGTCAATATACTTACTTTCTTCCTTTTTCTATATTCATCGGTTCTTTCTTTCTTTCTTTCTTTCTTTCTTTCTTTCTTTCCACCTTACCTACCCACCCTTCCCTAACTACCCATCCAATCCTAACCTACCCATCCCACATACCTATCCATCCAACCCTAACCTACCCATCCAACCCTAACCTACCCACCCCACAAACCTATCCATCCAACCTTAGCCTACCCATCCCACATACCTATTCATCCAACCCTAACCTACCCATCCAACCCTAACCTACCCACCCCACACACCTATTCATCCAACCCTAGCCTACCCATCCCACATACCTATCCATCCAACCCTAACCTACCCACCCCACAAACCTATCCATCCAACCCTAACCTACCCACCCCACAAACCTATCCATCCAACCCTAACCTACCCATCCAACCCTAACCTACCCACCCCACAAACCTATCCATCCAACCCTAACCTGCCCATCCCACATACCTACCCATCCAATCCTAACCTGCCCATCCCACATACCTACCCATCCAACCCTAACCTACCTATCCCAGCTACCTACCTATCACACCATACCAACCCACTCTACCTACCCATCCCTCCTACCTACCCATCCCACCCATTGGCAGAACAGTTTGTAGTCCTGCTATAGCAGGGCGTTTATACCTTGCAATAGCAGGGGCGAAGCTGAACAGCTTTGTTCCAGGTGGCGGCCGGAGTTCATTTCAGGGCCAGAAAGATTTAAACCAAAGCTTGAAAAGAGGAATCTAACCAGATCCAAAGTATCACTGAACTTATACAATTATCATAAGCCTAGAAACACGTTAAATATTACAAACTGCATCTTTAAGTTACAGTATTACCAAAATTACCAAGGTAGTACCAAATCATTTAAATAACACGAATATAGAGCCTTGTGTCTATTATGTGATGTGTTTACGTATAAGTCTATAGTGGAGTGCTGTAGTATTTGTTATAAAAGGCTGTGTTTCAAATGCATTTTCAGTTCAAACTAGTTGTAGTGGCACTCTTTGTCATTACGGTTTGGTTTAAGACTTGTAGTAAATCTTCTAAAATGACTTTAGGTAAAATTATATCCTATAAGATATATCGTTTATATGCCTGTAGGTTTTTATTAAGCCAGGGTGGAGTGCTCTGCAATAGTAACTATAAGCGTACGCTATGAAAGTCTTCAGTTTGAGTTGCAGACTTTTTGTTTCTCTCAGCATAAACCTGCAATGTAATGCACACTCCCAATCCACTCAGTAGCAGTAAAGTACTCTCTGTGGGAAGCTGAAGGACATTCCTGCTGTTCTGGAGCTTGTTCCCGGTTATCGCGCTAGGCCAGGATAAAGTTCCTACAGGAACCCGCTGCAGTAAACAAGTGCCTGGGGAATGACGCACTCTTATCATTATTGTCCAGGAAGGTTGGAGCTGCCTGCCAGTGATTCCCAGCTTTACGCCAGAGAGAATATCACACGGACTCTGAAGTCATGATTTCTCGTTCTATACTTTACCCTGGAGATTACACAAGCAAGGCAGTGAAGATATAGACTCTGTGTTTAAGACTAAACTGTACTGCAAAATATTTGCATGCGTAATGATGAACGTATGTACTATTGCATGCCATAATTTGCAACATAGATACAACTATGTGTATAACGTGATGGGTGTCATAGATAATGTAATATTTTGGAGACACCCAAGCACAAAGAACAGTCATAACAAAACATGCATAAAATGTTTATCATGAATATGTTATGCAACTGTGAATTCTTCTGAAATTCATGACCTATAATTTTGGGTCTATACGTTTTTTATTGAAAAGACTACACAAGTCACACTAATTCTTAAGTCAAATAAGTGAAAAAGGGTCTTCCTCATTTATAAATGAATGACATGAGGATGCTCTTCACCTAACACAGTCTGAGCGAAGTGGGACAATGTGAACAGCTTTTATTTTCTCCACAGCTTCTAACATTATCACCAGAAAATATAAAAAAAATTATGTATAATATATAGTAGGTATTACATGCATATGGGTCAAGGATAAAAAGAGATATATTAAAGTGATATATTCAGTTACAGGACAGTTCTTAAATCAAGGGCTCGTTGTGTCCAACTACATTATGAATCATGAGTATATAAAGTGTACTATTATACACTCATCCATCTATCATGTGTCCTGCAGAGGGAAGGAGGGAGAGAGAAGGAGAAAGAAGAAGAAAGCATATTTCCTCCATGATCTTGCAGAAGAACTGGAGAAGAATGGCAGAACACTTGCATTTCACTCGTGCAGTGTAGTAACTGCTTTGCATTGTGGGACTGAGATCAATAAAAGAGCAGGACTGGCAATTGACTGCACATCACAGAGGAGAACAAATGTGTGATGCTTCCTCATTTGCAATGAGCGCGTGCACTTGCTGTCAGGCGGGGGAGGCTGCTCGCATCAGCGCGCGCGCGCACTCATTTGTCTTTCATGTTGTTATTAATATTATTATTTCTTATATTTGATGTCTTTTGGCCTCCGATCATGCAAAGCATAGTCAATGTTTCCACGCCTTTTCCACCACAGGAGTTGCATCACGGCATTATTATGCACCGCGCGTGATGCTTACTTTAGTACCAACTTCACTATCAGTCACCGCTCATCTACTCATACGTTACCGAAAAATCAGCTATAAAAAAAAGAAAAGAAAAAAAACAGCTTTATAAACGTCTCCGCATTCAGGTAAGCCGCTTTATTTATCTTATCGTGTTAGTTTTATTCACCCGAGTGACTATTATCATCATTTACAGCGTGAAAACGGAGCAATAGAGCAAACAAACAGGCTCCGTGAAGCGGGTATGAGGAAGTGAGAGAGCCGGTGCGTGACACTCCGAGGGCGGCTTGATTTTCAGGCGAGCCCGTGGCTTAAAATGGGGCCTTAGGCATTTTTTTTTTTTTTTTAAATAATATGGTTCTTTTTATGAATTTATGCAGCGTACCTGTTGTACTGTTTCACTAGTTTCATTGTTTGGATGTTTATGACTGATTTTAAGTGTTTTTGCTTAATTTTGTAGCTAACAAGTGGTTTAAATTAGCCTTGATGCCACAACTACATCTTTTAGTAAAACTGAGCAGTAATTGAATCAATGTTCTGACATTAAGAAGTGAGTTCATTTAATTTCACAGCCACATAAAGTATTAAACAGCGCCACAAACAATGCAACTAATTAAAAAGAATCAACTAGTTAGAAAAAGTGCTAATTATGTACTTTTAATCCTGAATTCCCTGATGACCACATACTGTTTTCTCATCTTTTTTCTTTAAAACCATTACATCAAGCAATTTAATTTTTAATGAATATAGGAGGGAGAAAAATGCAAGTTTTAACTTTAAAGTGCCTAAACAGCTTTTTGTACTTGTCTCTTAGTCTTGTAAGCACCAATGAGGTAATATATCTAGAAAAAAAAAGTAGTTGTGGAGATTTTAAATTTTAAATCATTTTAAATTTATACATTGTCACTTTTGGGAAAATGATAAATTTTTTTTAGATGACTCATCCTGTACTAGCCTTGTGTTCATCCAATTAAATGCTAGGATGTATAAGTCCCGCCCTGGGGGTGTCTTGCTCTACAGTAGCAGCTTGTTAGCAGTAAAAATGGTTCGTCTGTATGTTTCTGGCTGTGGACTTTTTGGACTTCTCTTTTCATCGCTTGGATGAGAATAAACAACTGTTTATTTTTTATTCATTTGGAAGAGTAGAGTTTATGAGAGGCGGCGGCTCAAATCTTGGCTCTCAAACCATTTCATGGGAACTTGAAGATCCTCATTAGGTGTCCCGGAGCTCTTTTCATGGATATTAGTTGTGCCGCATCGAGGCTTTCATCTTATGCTTATCACTCTCTGTCATTGAAAGAGAATTGCAAAAATTTGATCAAAAACGTCTTGCAATCATGTTTCCTCTGTCTTTTCGGAACCCTGTCTTAGCACATGTCCTTGATGATGATGATGATGATGATGATGATAAAAACCACATTCAGCAGCAGGAGGACGGACAAATTGGATGAACGATTTAATAACATCAGGCAGGTCTTCATTTCTCTTTGGCTTCTGGAAATTGCACATTTATCTCCAGAACACAGCTGCTGATTTCCTGCTCCTGCAGATAGACGTTTCTCAAGGATGCTCACCTTGCATATAAAACTGGCCCATATGGCTGTACAATAATTTATCCAGCAAGGGCCTTTTTGTCTAAATTCATTGCTGTGCTTTTTATTTCTGGAAGAAAAAAAAATCACCTAAAAAAAAAAGGTTGTAAAAATGTATTGTTCAGTTTGAGAATTTTATTGTGTCTTTATTTCTAGAGAACTTTCATTCCCTTTGTTCTCTTAAGAGAACAAATCAGAAAAAACACACTTGCGGTGTGCAGTTATGGGAAAATGATCAACGACGGGGTGGTGTGATGAAGCACAGTTACTGTTACCAGTTTTAAATGATCAACATCAATTCACATCAATACATTTCAGTGTAACATTAAAGTCCCCAGTTCAAGAGATTAATCGTACTTCTAGTTAAAAATTTTTGGTCTAAACATACGAACCTTCTACTTGGAAGAGATCAAGGTATTAAAAAAAAAAGAAAATTAAGGAAGGAAGATGAGAAATAAGGAAAGAGAATCTGAGAGGCAGAAAAAAAAAGAGTGAAAAAGGGAAAAAAAAAAGAAAGGTCTTATGATGTCGAATGGTTGATTGATGAACATGTAAGTATGAACATGAGTGTGTGTGTGTGTCTCAATGACTTTGGTCCGGACCGACATTACACCTAAAAAATAACCGTCTCACCGTCTAAACGAAAGTTGTGTGTGTGTGACACACACACACACACACGTGTGCAGTGTGAGGGAGTATCTTGGATTGAAATTTATGCTCGACCTCCTCCCTCCACCTGCAGTGTGTTCACGGTGATGATGCTGTCCTCAGGGTGAGCTTAATAATTGATGGCAGATCTTTATGGCTGTAATCGCTCGTCTGCTGCTCTCCTCTGAGGGCAGATAGTAGAAAGAGTGTGTGTGTGTGTGTGTGTGTGTGTGTGTGTGTGTGGGGGCTGGATTTTAGGCCCTTTTTGATGACCTGACAGGTTTGACCTTCTGGGAACTTTTAGTTCTATGACATTATACAACTCTGACATTCATTATGATAGAACCACCTGGATGAAATGGTATATTTTCTGAAATATAGCCCTAAAAAGACAGAGGAAACTTGATTTTAGTTATTTTCAACTTCATGCGCTCCACTTTTTAAGGGGCACTATCAAAGTATGCTCTTCACTTAGCCTGATTTTGTTCAGCTTTGTAAAGGCTAATTTTACACATTTACAGACGTGGTCTAGAGACACATATTTATAGTTATTAAATAAATAATATCTAAAGTGTAAAATTTGTCATTTTATTCAACCTCGAATGTCAGTTATCAGTACTGATAAAAGTTTGACCATGATCATCGTCGTCATGTTTCCCACACTGCGTATGAGTATATAGTTACATCTCAAGTTGTGTAGTACACACTATAGGTCTACACTATACACACTATATACTATACTATACTATATACTGTACATTATTTACTTTAATATGTAGTACCAAAATTTTGCAGGGTAGTCATATCGCAAATCACACATTTTGCACAAACAGTTTTGCCTGGTTTCATTTTACATTTTGGCCCTGATTTTGCGTGCACGATTTGGTGGAGACCTCGCTCAGTGCATCTAAATTTACACCAAATGATGGCTCCGCCCCTTTCTCGAAGTGTTCAGCATTTCTCTTGTGAAAGCTGCGTCTCGAATGCCCTACATTGCGTATGATGGTTCTCGTATCATGTCAGCCAACCGCGTTTTTCCCGATCTGCTCAAACTGCTACTTGGAGGAAAGCACTAGGGATAGGCGTTCACATTAGGGAAACACACTGAGCTGTAGCATACCATTAATACCCAGATGTTTACCAAATGCTTTATACTTAAGTGTCCTTCAGTACAAATTCAATCACTGAGAGGTATTTCATCACTCCATCATGGGCTACACCCCAAAAATCAGGCTGTTACACATGTTCTTGAGGTAACATTAGGTAGCTAATTAGTTTTTCTTCGAACTCTGAGTAACAACTGACGAATTTACTGAAATGTCAGTATGAAAGTCCAGTGGAAACTTAACAATTATGCTCCTCTATTTTGTTTTTCAGAAAAGAACTTTTACGACAGTCTGTCTTATTGTTTCCTAAAAGCGTAAGCCGTTAGCATAGATTTACGAAGTTTTTTTTTTTTTTTTTTTTTGCACATTTTGCTTTTTCCTTTCAGGTTGAAAATGTATTATACTAGATTTGCTTTATGTAATAGACTGCGTAGTTTGATTTTTCTTGTGCTACGTATAAAAACATGAGTATCGTAGTCCCGAGTGTGTTGTATGTAGTCAGATGGTTGTGCGATCCTTCGTCCATAGCCAGCGTGACCATATGCAGAGGAAGTTAAGCACTGAACATATGGTGTCCATTCCACACACACGCACAGAGGACATGGCCCCTTATTGGTTGTAAATTGGCTTTAAATTGGTTGTCTGTGCCATCAGGCAGATGTGCTGCTAAGCAATTATCATTTTTTTCTTTTAGCGTTTTTTAGAGAGAGCGAGAAGGAGGAAGAGTTGACATTCCATCCTTTCATTATTAGCCAGAGTGGATTAACGATACACACCTGCTTTCCTGTGCAGAACGTAACTGTATTAGCTGGTAAGTTAATTTTCTATTTCTTAATTAAAATCATATTTACGTGAAATATCGGACAGAACTCTCAAAAACTACAAATTAGCTGTGTGAGTTACACCTAATGTCTGGTTGTGTGCTAGCATAACATTAAGTATTCTTAGCTAGCTTTAAATCCCTAAAGACTGCTAGCATAGAATTATTGGGTAGCTAGCTGAGTGCATATTGTTAGTAATATCATACATTTGTACTACAGTCCTGTTGAATTGTGAATTCTGATTGGTCAGAAGGTGTTGATGAATTTTCTCTGACAGTACCGCAGCTGCAAACAACAGGTTTATATTATGGAAGGAGTCTCCAGTTTCAGTGCTTTGTAGCAGTCTGAGATAACGCTGTAATTTTAAGTTTTCCGACATTCCACGTGTTAACAGTAACTTTGCTTCATCACACCACCCTGCTGTTGATTATTTTCCCATAACAGAACATCCGCAAGTGTTTTATTCCTTATGTATCAGATTATTAAATCTAAAACTTGATCAGATTTTCCATACTGAAAGCTAAAAACGTGGTACAGTGTAACTTTTCACAGTCTGACCGTGTACTAGCATAGCATTAAGGAGCTAGCAGGCTGCATCCTTAGCTAGCGCTCTGCCTATATACTATCAGGTTTCAATGTTTATTTTTAATTTGTCAGTTTTTAATTGAACTTGTCAAGAAAACATCCTGATCGTGTATTTTTAAACTTCTGTGTATGAAATTTATAAAAAAAACCAAACAAACTAGCCACCTCACTTCTCACTTCTGCTAGTGTGCTAGCATAACGTAAAGTAGTAGCTAGCAGAATGCATTTTGCACCACTAGCTAGTTTTTTTTTGTTGACTAAAAATTCTGTGTGAGATTTTAAAGTGTGTGTGTATGTGTGTGTGTGTGTGTGTGTGTGTGTGTGTGTGTGTGTGTTAATGTAGACCTGCAGTTTTTAAACAGTACTAAAGTAGAAACTATATTAGCCTTGTAGCTCTAGTGTAAACCCAAACATTTTGGCTAAGCAGCTACATTTGAGGTAAAAGGGAAACCTTTTATTTTTTACTGCCACTCATTTAAATTGTGTGTGTGTGTGTGTGTGTGTGTGTGTGTGTGTGTGTGTGTGTGTGTAAGATGCGGTTTTAAACCTGGCCAGCTTGTACATGTATATATTTCTTGATCTGGTGGTTTGTCAGAGGAGGAGAGAGCGCAGCTTTTCATCAATAATTCAGCAGGTTGGTTTGTGATGTAGCTCAGATAAGATGAAGGTCTTTACAGCTCTCAGGTTTTGATTAATTTATTTATTTGTTTATCTCGGCGTGAGCGCGTCACAGTGACCCTCCCGCTCTTTTATCTCCTCTCTGACAGGCACGAAACGCAGCAAAAAGCCACCGAACAATGCCAGAGGCTCTCGGTGTGTGTGTGTGTGTGTGTGTGTGTGTGTGTGTGTGTGTGTGTGTGTGTTTGTGTGTGTGTGTGTGTATGTGTGTGTGTGTGTATGTATAGAGAGAGAGATAGAGATTAATGTTCAGAGCTTAATGTTTGATTATTTTAGAAACTGATGATTACCTGGGATTTTCACACAAAATTACATCCAGTGAGCAGCAGTTCATCACACAGACTCACCCAAACCGGACCTTTAAAAATTAGGGGAAAAAAATCACCTGGTCTTTTTCTAGTCTTCAGCTGTCCGGGTTGTGTGACTCTTTGCCCATGATAGCCTCAGATTCCTGTTCTTGGCTGACAGGAGTGGAACCCAATGTGGTCTTCTGCTCTTGGAGCGCATCCACCTCAAGGATTTATGTGTGTTCTGAGATGCTTTTCTGCTCACCACAGTTGTAAAGAGTGTTTATTTGAGTTACTATAGACCTCCTGTCAGCTCAAACCAATCTGACTTCTCTTATCAACAAGGCATTTCCATTCACAGAACTGTCGCTCATCCCCCATTGCTATGTTTGAAGAAACCCTACCTGAACCTGTATGATTTTTTTGCATTGTCACATGATTGGCTGACTGGATAATTGCATGAATGTGCCATTGTATAAGTGTGTGTGTGTGTGTGTGTGTGTGTGTGAGAGAGAGAGAGAGAGAGAGAGAGAGAGAGAGAGAGAGAGAGAGGTAGAGACAGAGAAAGATGCAGATGTAAAGGGAACAGAAGTTTGTGTACTTCGAACGAGAAGCTTCCCCTTGGCCAAGACAGTGTTGTATTCACACAGAGCTAGACTAGAGTTCCTCCTTCAGTAACTGCAGTAACTGGAAACCTGCTGGCGGTGATACACTGACACAGCTGATTAAAGTGCCTGAACATTTTTTTAGTCGTCATTCTGAATGAGTGCATTTCATAAACCTCCATTCACACCTTCTGGATTTCAGATGGAGACGATGCTGATCTTAGCCCTCGCACTGTGCGTGCTCCTGCCGCTCGCGCGCGGAGTGCCGCCAGGGTTCCAGGTGCGTCTGGTGGGCGGGTCAGGAGCGCACGAGGGCCGCGTGGAGGTGTTTTATAACGGCGCGTGGGGCTCAGTGTGCGACGACAAAGTGGATATCAAGCTGGCTAATGTGGTCTGCCGAGAACTCGGTTACGGAGAAGGCCTAACGTGGGCACACAGTGCCAAATTCGGACAGGGGCAAGGTAAGACGTGTGTGTGTGTGTGTGTGTCCACACGAGGAAAACCGTTTTTTCCACCAAAAAATGCGGCTTTTATTACTAATGGTAATGGTAAAAACAGCTAAAAAACAAAAAACAAAAGGAGACTAGCTCCGTAGCTTCTTCTGCTGAAACTTGGGCTGCTAATGGCTACATTGGCTATCAAAACAACTATTTTCCTTTAGTTTATTTGCTTAATAAAATCTGTGACATGGAAAGGCAAAACCAGAACCTAAAAACTGAATGAACACACACACACACACACACACACACACACACACACACACACACACACACACTCTGTATAGGCACCACAGAAACAATATGCTTCATAGAGTTCTGCATCCAGACCCTTGTCTCATTATGGTACCGAGTGTCTTCTTAATCATTTGGAGAAATGTAATTATCAAACGCTTAACAATTTAGAGAAATGTCATTACCTTTCACATCTACCATTGTCACTTGAGTAATTAGTGTCTTGTGGTGTGTACGTGTTTGTCAGCGTGTCTTTTCGACTTAGCAACAAACAAATCTTATCATGAACATCAAGCAATTCCAAACAATATAAAGCATCCTAGACAAAATAGACAGCCCCACAGTTGTTCCTCTCCAGAGTTGTCCATGCTACCCTCAAGTTTGTCAATGCAGCATTAATGCTGCCATCAACAGTTTCTGCATTATGACACTTGTTCAAGGACCCCTCTGCAGCTCTGGGCCTCCTGAATCGTTCAGGGACTTCCTTTAGGGCCTTAATGTCCTCCAGGGTCATTCAGCATCAGATAACAGAGACCAGGCAAACACTACAGCTTCAGCAAGCAAGCTAATTGACATTTTAGCAAAAACAAAACTTATGAGACTGGCTCGAGTTGTGCATTGACATTTTGTCATAGAACAGTTTGTACAGATTTAAAAGAATATGCAAAAAATGCATATAGTACAAGACATCTAAGAGCTTGTGGGAACCAAAACAGTGTAATTGGCATGTAAGAGACAACAGAGAAATGTAACAACAGAGAGACTTGGGAGAGATAGCCTGTTGGAGTTTTATCTAATGCCATTTTTATTAAATTTTTATTATTATTATATAAAACCTTAAGAAGCTGAAATATTTTTACAACTGCCCTCCATCCTTCATCCTTTATCGCTCTAGAGAAACTTCATTTCTTTTTGGGGGAGTTTAGCTCCCAGGTTTCCCTGTAAGTCAAACCCTCTGCCTTCCTTGCATTGTTCAGTATCATGCCTGTATACGGTATGTGTGTGTTTTTGTGTGTATGTGTTTTCCTCTTTATCAGATTGCGTTGCCATTTTTACTTGTTTTACGGTTGCCAAATCAAATATTGGTAAAAAGGAAAGGAAAGTATACTCAAATTGAACGAAAAGAATACAGAAAGAACACATTCAAGGTCCAATTTGGTTGGATAATGTCGTGTGCTTAGGCACAGAGACTTCACTCTCTGACTGTCGGTCTAACGGCTGGGGTGTAAATGATTGCACCCATGCCGAGGACCTGGGGGTTGTGTGTAGCCAAGAGGGCCCACGCCAGGGCCATGTACCCCGCTACAGTGAATCTGCACAGCCTGCTGTCGCTGAACCTCACTCACCGGAGAGCATGTCCAACCGAGCACGAGGCCATGAGATCGCCCTGAACAGAAACTCTGCTCGGGGCTCCCCAGCCTACTCTTCACCACAACTGCATGGCCATCAAATCCAATTGCGCAGGAACAGCTATGATAATTCAGCCTCACGCAGGCAAGAAAACTCTGTGCCACAAGGACACGAGCTGCCCAATTACCTACGCAGTGGGGCATCATACAGACGCAATCAGGACAGTCAACTCAGACCAGCATCCCAGTCTTCTGGCCCCGAGAGATCTGGAGCTCTAGTCAGCGCAGGCCAAGGATCTAGACTTGTCAGTCTAGGGTTGGATCTCGTACTGTTGTCTTACTTGTGACTAAAGTGTAACACCGTGGAACAGGTATGATGAACATTGAATTAAACGGCATTGATCCTATTTGAACATTAAACTCTACTGTGGTAATGTAACGTGACAGTACTTTAATTTGTTCGGTAGTTCATTCACTGATCTGTAATTCCCTGATTGTACTGGTTGAGTCTTTCTTTTATTTGTCCCAGTTACTATCATTCCCATTGGTATAACCTACATTCTCCAAGCACACCTAGATTACAAAGCAATGCAACCATCATAACACCCCCAAACACAACTTTTGAACCATAGCCCAAACACTGTAACTGTGCCACCAAAATATCATTATTCACTGTTCCCTGAACATTTGACTAGTTTAGTTGGTTTTTATATTTATGAGGACGATGGGTCAGATTACCGTTTCAATTGAGATTCTTTTTGAAGTTTACGAAAATTAATGACAAATGGTCTGTCACTTCCTTCACCATCTGTCATGTCTTGGCATGCAAAAACAATTATTTTGCTAAGAGCACATCAGTTTTTCAGTGTGACTAGAATGCAGTTGAACCCAAACATTTATTGCATGTGCTTTCTCATTGGTCCATATATTATACGGTACACTGAAGATGAAAGTTGTTCTATTGTTTTGAGAACACAATGTCAAGAAGAAACAAGTGCCCAATTTGCGTTCCTCTTTCTGCAGAGTATAGGAAGAGGGAGTTTGGAAGAGGTTCGTCTCCGCTCAGTTTTGCCTGGCACCCGGGGAGCTGCGATGGTAACGGAAGGGGTGCTTGAAGTGAAGCATGCTGGGAGATGGAGACACGTGTGTAACCTTGGCTGGAATTTGAGCAGCAGTAGAGTGGTGTGTGGGATGCTGGGATATCCAAAAGCAGAGCAGCACGATGAGCGCTTGTACAGGTAAGTCGATTGCCCACCTCCCTCTTCTTCATTTGCATTCCCCTTTTTTATTCTTCTGTTGTTTTATTAATACCCCTAAGGCAGTATGGGCAATATGCTATTTCATATTTTTATATGAAGCACATCCAATTTCTAACACAGTCACTGGATTATGGGCTTGTTTTAGACATGGGGTGGCAAAAGGGGTGGAGTGGGGCACCTAAGCAGAGGACTAAGTTATTTTTGCAGAATGTCTGTTATGTTATTATGTCATTCTTCTCTGCTCTCTCTCATCAACAGTGTTTCCACCCACAAAACTTTCTCTCACCCATTGTTTTTGCACTATTCTTTGTAAACTCTGTTGAAAGGGAAAATCCCAGGAGATCAGCAGAAATGCTCAAACCTACCCATCTGGCACCAACAACCATGCCATGATCAAAGTCACAGAGATCTTGTTTTTCCCCGTTTGTTGTTTGTTGTGAACAGTGACCTGAACCTGAATGATTTTGTGCTGCTGCCACATGATTGGCTGATTAGATAACTGCATAAATGGGCAAGTGTACAGGTGTTCCTATTAAGATACAATTCTTGCTGGGATGCTTTTCATAACAGTGTCTAAATCCACTCTAAAATGCAGTTTATCCTATGAACCAGCTTGGAGAAACAAAAATTTCAAGCCTATTCTAGCTTCAAAAGCCGTAATACAGATCAGTAATCGGGTCATCCCAATATACACTATATGCCCAAAAGTATGTGGACACCTGACCATCACACCCATATGTGCTTTTTGGACATCCCATTCCAAATTTAGTTCCCCTTTACTGTTATAATAAACTCCACTTTTCTTTGAAGGCTTTCCACTAGATTTTGGGGCATGGATATGGATAGTTGTCCATTTAGCCCTGAGAGCAATCAATTAATGAGGTCAAGCGCTGTTGCCGGAGGCGCGGGGGTGCAGGAGTCCGATTGGCGTTCTTATTCACCGCAAAGGTGTTCAGTGGGGTTGAGGTCAGGGTTCTGCAGGCCACACGAGTTCTTCCAATCAAACCTTGGCAAACTATGTCTTCATGGAGCTCGTATTGTGCACAGGGGTATTGTCCTGCTGGAACAGGTTTGGACCTCTTAGTTCCACTGAAGGGAAATTGTAACGCTACAGCATACAAAGGCAATCTATACAATTGGGTGCTTCCAATTTTGTGGCAACAGTTTGAGGAAGAACCACATGTGGATGTGATGGTCAGATGTCCACAAACCTTTGGCCACATAGTGTACCCAGATCTGTGCATGACACATTTGGATGTTTTTTTGTCCATTGCAGATCGTGGTGCAGGCTGTCTTTAACACTGGATTTAGTGTACAGGAATAGTATCATTTGTGTAGATGTGTTTATGAAACAAGCTACTACTCTCACTTAAGCCATGGGTTTGTGTTTTTTATGTCCTGTAAGAGTGGAAATATACACTACGTGTCCCTTTCTCCGTCGACTGAAATACATTTGAGTGGATTTACATAAAAGTGACGTATATAGTACCTTCTAAGTACCAACAAGTGGGTTTGATATCGGTAAATCTGAGCTGTCAGTAATTCCTCCTCTACTGTACTTTTCATTTGACTGAAAAGCCTTGAGGACCCCACTAAAATCGTCCACACCATGTGCTTGCCCCCAGCCATAAATAGACAGAGCAGCCACGGAAAACGCAGCTTCTCTCTGTCTTTATACTTTACCACAGATCTTTTCTGGAAGTTATACCCTGCACTCCAAACCCCCTAAATTAGGCAGACTACGTGCTAAAACAGTCCACTGGCTAATGTACTTTTCCATTTCATGAATTGTTTTTTTTCTCCTTCCTTCCTGACTTTTGAAGTCAACACTCCAGTCAACACTCCATTTATCATTTCAGCAAGAATAACATGGAATATACATTTTGCCATTTTAGGGTTACTTGGTTGTTTATTTATTTATATATTATTATATATTTATTTATATATTTGTGGTACTTAGGGAGAAGCATGTTGTCAAGGCCCTTTCCACTGATTGCATCTGTGTTTGCGTCATGATCTCGACATCAAAAAGCTGATGGAGGAAATGTAGTCAATGTTATGAAAAAGGTTGCATGCTGATTGAGTCTCAGGATTTAATCAGTTTTCACTTGTCTTTTCTTAGTCCATCACTTACAACTGTGTTTTGGCCTCTTACAGATAATACAGTGTATGTTGTCGAAGCAGCTTACAATAATGTGATCCAAGCACAAAGTAACAGTAGTTAAGATGCTAATTAGTTAAGGGTTAAAAATTTGTTCAAGAAACCAACAATGGCTCTCTAGTAATCCTGGGATTAAACGTACAACCATAAAGGAGAAATCCACCTTAAACAACTTGCATATCAATATTTATAATCATTATGTAATCTTCAGTAGTGTCGACTTTTTATTTAAAATGCTTCCATCAGCATGTTCACTTTGGCTAACAGTTTACTATATAACCCGCAATGCCGTTTGACTACCCGCTGTTAGTCATGTCATTGGGAATTCATCTCTACCAAAGAGTGACCAGTGCAACAGGCCTTTCATCCTTTACTCTGTTTATCTCCTCATTTGTACACTCTGCTCAAACACATAAGGTTCCACAGCTGTATACTGGCAGTGCATATCTTTCTACCTGCAAATGATCTCATGGCCACATGTTGAGTATTTAACAGGAAATGTGTTGTCACAGCCCCATCCGCTGATTGCGGATGAAGTGTGTTAATCTAAAGGCTGCTGCCATCATAGTCTCCACATCAAACAGCTGACAGAGGAAATTTAGCCAGTGTTATGAGAAGGGGTGTGTGATGATTGTCTCCCTGAATTTGTTTTTGTCAAAATGATGTGATAAGGTTTGAGGCTTGGCGAAATAGCATCCTAGGCTAAACCCACACTGGGACAGATGAAGGAGTATGTTTACGGATGTTTCATCTCATGTAAACGCTGTGATGAAGAAAGTACATTGTGTCAGAGTAAAATCAACAGTTTTCTTTAAAGACCAAGGTCGGCCTGTAATTAGGAGCGACGTTTGGAATAGAGCGGATCTGTTGTGTTGTGATAGCAAGTGGTTAAAAAGGCCAAAAGGAGATTGACACCCACACCCACTCATAATGGTGCAGCCCACACTGTGTCTTCCAGTACGAGCTAATTAAGCAAATCCACTATACAAAACTCAGTGTTCTTTAGTGAAACTTCAGCACTATTTTATCATTCCAGTTTATTTTAGTTAATCATCCCAGTCAATTTCCTGTCTTGCAGCAGCAAGAAATGACGAATAGACTTGTGTTTAACTCTTCAGGATGTAATGTCACTCATCTAAGGGACTTCATCTGTTGTACTGAATGTTGAGAACTTTGTCCACCATAGAATTTCTCAGATCGAGTCTCAGCAGTCTACTTAAACGAAGTCTCTTTTGTCTCATTTTCTCCGTAGAGACCCGTCTTCTGTCAACGTTATGGTGTTATAATGATTATGTGTTAACTAACAATGCTATCCTGACATCTTTACTTGGACGGGCTCCCATCATTTTACATCATTGCAGTGTGATGATGTTATCTGTGTGTATCATGGATTTAAATGCTGACTTTTCTCTATTCAGTGAAAGTCTTGGATGAGTGACGAAAAGTCTTTAAGAGCTGAACACAATACAGTAGCACAGACTTACTACTCTGAGGCAAAAATTTAGGTTAGTATTTCGAGTGGTAACAATAAACCATAAATCCGAACTTATCCTACAATCTTAATTTGTACATGTAAAACCTAACTGCAAAAAATCTTTTTTTTCTGATTTCTAAGAAATCTGCTAATATCTTTAATTTGGTATATGATATTCCAGTATGCTCTGTACATGACCACTTGAATAATCTGTTAACTGCCAAATTCAGATAATGACCATATATAAACACACTCATTATGTTATATCTTAGTGACCATTCATGAGTCCCACATGGAAAGGAAGTGCTGCTACTATAACAGGGAAAGTCCATGTTAATTTCTGTCCAGAAATACCTTGTTATGTGAACCTGAAATAAAAATGGCTGTGAGTGTAACCACCAAATTAAAGCTATATCGAGTAAGAAGACTAAGGTCTAGCTTACAGTACAAAGCTGTTGATCTTTCCAGGTTTGTTGTAGGAATTTACCAGTTTGAAACCGTCCTCTGTTTCATCGTGGTAATGTAACATGTTTCTTCGGGTGTTTAAGTAGTGAAATTTACAGGCATTTAAGACATATGCTCAGTTTAGTCTTAAAAGTAATGGGGCTTGTTATATATAATGTTCAAATCTGAACATGAGTTTACATCAAACTGGTCATTTATTTTATTTTATTTTATTTTATTATTAAACTCAGCGATTTGGTTCATTTATACTTTAAACATGTTGTTTACTACTCTTACAAAAGTAGGAAGTGTAATATAAATGCATTTTTTTTGTCATTACATAAATAAAAAGTATATAATACAACAAATCACTTCCTTTGAACATTCGTGTGACCCCACTCTAACGTCCTAGTCGGTGCCATGTCGAGGACACTTCGTCGACACCCAAGTCGGTCATGCTCATGGATCCAACAGTGGCTCTGTGGTAGTCCTGGGATTCGACCTCAGAACCTTCTGGTCACTAGTGCAGAACATTATCCCGCACTGTCCTACATAAGCAAGTATGAACAACTCCAGATTTATTAGTGTGTTTAAGTACACTAATTCTTGTATGCTCCATCCATGTTTTTTATCCAGGTTATAAGCAAAAAACGTGTAAACCTTCTGCTTTGGCTACCATTAGGACAAATCTTCAGCACCAGTGTAGCTCCAGTAATCCCATCTGCTGTAAACCTATTTTCATACAGTCCATACACTCTAAAAATGCTTAGCAGCTTAGAATTCAATAAAGTCCGATCTAAAATCCAATCTCTGCATGACCGGTATCACGTTCTTTTAGTTGTGGTCATTGTGGGAAGACAGTATAGCCTATTTGGCCTTGTTTATTTGTTTATGTGTTTGTAGATCCCTCCAAAACTTCTGTACTTTTGGAGAGAGATGATAGTAAGTCTGTTTTATGTGACTGAAATATGTAATTACAGGACCTTGTACCATGATATTTTATAAATTTAGCACATTTTAATTAGATTTTAAAACAAGATTCTGCTGACAGGACTGTATATTTAGACATGATATATCATCTACTGAAAGGTTTTTATTCCTGGTTTATGCATACAATTTGATGTGCAGGTTGGATTTTCTCAACATACATGTTAAACCAAATGCAGTGCATATGCTTCTGCGTAATTTATGACGTTCTAGTCGGAGTCTAGACCCTACAACCTTTTACCGACTAAACACTACCTCGTATTACGACGTCTTAGTCCTCTAGACAAACACAAAATTCCACCTTGCCATTAGCACTGGGATATAAACAATTGATCTGCAAAGATTCTCAAACCAATCATGAACATTTCTTACACTTATTATCCCCACTGACTCTGTTAGCACCCAAGGAACCTCTGCATGGGTAGCTGTAAGCTGTCTTTAAAAGCTGCAACATGTTAGAAAGATCCCCAAAAATGGAAAGTCCAGTACACCATCCAGTAACAAGAATTTGCACAAGCAAAACAAAACAAATTACAAACCAAAATACTGCAAAATTTATAATTTGGAACCGAGTCGATTTATAAACACATCTTTCTGACGTACAACATAAAACAGAAAGACTAGTCGTCAGAGATGTCCATTCTCTGAGGTTCACCCTGTTTGCGGTTCAGGCTTCCGGCTTCGTGTCACGTCTCGGCTTTGAGCTCCGAGCTGCTGTCCTTTCGGGCCGGGACGCAGTGCTCAAACTCCAGTAATTATAAGGTGGAATCCTGCGGCAGCGTCTCTGACTGCGTTTTAATAGCCGTGTTCGATTTGGCTGTGTCAGCACAGGACCTCGCCCATGTGGCCCTTAAAGCCTCAGCGCTTTCTTTCCGTCATTTCGGTTAAAGAAAGGTTTGTGTTTGAGAGAAGAAAAGCCATTTCTCGCCTTTTGGATGGTGTTTATGTAGCCAATTTAAATGCCCAACATTTTAGTAAATCCCTTTTCCTAAATATTGAAGATTGACACTGTTTTCTTTGTGGTTGCGTCCAGTTCATTGCATTTTCATAGCTGGCTGGCTAAATACAGCAATACTTTTCTATTCAAAAGCCTTCCTTTCAGCAGTCCTTACTTTTCTAGCTTATGTGTAAGCTATATTCTCCAGAAAGAGCATGTGTTCCTTAGAAAACTTTTTAGAACATTTAGAAAAAGCATAGCAGAGTGAACTCTTCTGGGCCGCCTGTTGTGGTGGAAGTGGGATTCTGACTCCTAAATTGAATAGGATGGTCTGGGTCAGGTTTTATTGCTGTAAGACTTTTAAGTGTCAAGAAGGATTTAGTGTGGTCTTTCTTTCCATCACAAGCCATATTTTGGGAGACATTACATGTATGAGGAGCAACCATAATTGTGAATCCAGGCCATTTTTCCTGCAATTTCTCTTGGTGTAGGGTATAAATATGCTGGTTTGTGCTGGATGGCTGTTGTGCATATGTACAATTAGATGGTGCTTGAAAGTGCGGAATATTTCCAAATATAAGTCTTGGTAGAGTAAATGTTCTTCCCAGTCATGGGCCTTTCTGAACCAATGGATGACACTGGTTGGATATTAATGCTGATTTTAAACAATGTAATCTATATTCAGCAGGAGGTATTGTAATTGTCCAGGCTCAAACCAGGAACGCTAAAGCTCTGGGGTTAAAATCTTTTGGCACTGAGACACTTTGCTCTTTTCCAAGACAAGTAACTTGCCCAGATTCCTGTCGATCACATCGAGGAGACAGGACGACATCCACACAATTGGAAAACATCAACATACTGAAAAGCATATAACTTCATTATCCTGTCCTTTCTAAATATTCATATATTCACACTTGTATCCAAAGTGACTTACAAGTGAGGCAGAATCCAATTCAAGAACAAAGGCCCAACAGTGGCTCTGTGTCCCGCTGATATTTGAACCCACAACCTTCCAGTCCCTTCCAGTCCAGTTCAGGATCAGTGTTACTACAGTCTACAAAGCTCACACTTTCCCCTTCTCACACTAAACACAAAACCACTCACACAGACAGCGTCTCCTGTCAACCATGCTTACTGTGAAACCACATTAAAGCAAGGGAAATCCAGTCATCTCTCTCCCCGAACACAGATTAGCCACTAAAGAAATTAGCTATGAGTCAGTAAGTTCGTGGTTTTATGGTTTCTGCCATTGTGCCCTTGATGAACTTTCCCAAACAACTACTTCTTATAGCTAACAGTATTAGCTAGATAAATACATTTATATTTCAAAAATGAATTAATTTCCTCTAAACTCCTTTCCTCTCCTTTTCTTTCTAAGTTCCCCTGTTCTTTGTGAGCAGCTGATGAAAACCTCTCGTAGGTGTACAAGTGGCAAATGAGCACTTGTGCAAAAACCATGGCCTAACCCAGACCAGACCACCAACATACACATGCTGTGTGTTTCTCCTGGGTAGACAGCAGTGTGTGAGGCTTGCTTCTCTTGTGGCAGTGTGTGGTACAACCTGAGATGCAGTCCTGTAAATTTACAAAATGTCCTGACATTGTTTGATGAATGGTGTCCTGACATTGTTTGTTGAATGATGTCCTGTATTAGCATGATACCTATAATTTCTAGCTAGATTAAGAGTTTCATTTTAGCTTCAGACAAAATGGTGACAGTCTATGATTTGTTTGCTCAAGAAAGCCATGTTGTAGCCCTGTTAACCCTGTATGAAGCACCATCATGCTTTCCATCCATTATGTGGCGTGTGGCTCCCAATCAGCACGAGCCTGGTGGCTTAAAATCATCAGTAGCCAGTGCTTATATTTAGACTAAATACCCATTAGCATCTCAGCTTCCTGCAGTCTCTCATGGCTCCTGCAAGACTGCTTCTTTTAGTCAAATAGGCACAAAAGAGCTTAAGTTGTTTTTTAAAGGGCTGCTTTTGACACGCATAACACTGTTATGATATAATTATCCACTTACCACTTACAAATGCTGTCAATTGACCAAGACATGTTTGTTGTCCTACCTTTGTTCTTCACTGGAGCTACGAGGCTAACGTTACGAACAAATAACAGAAGTTAAAACATGTATATAATTGAAAGGTTAATTTGTTTTGTGAAAGATTTGACCAAACATTGTCCTTTAATTTTTTTTCCAGCACTATAATGAAGAACTAACAAACACATTAATTAGGTTAATATAAGCCATTAACATTTGATGGTTCATTTGCACTGAAAAGCTTAAAAAAAACTACACAATTTAATTTGTATATCTGTTGAATGTCGTTTGAAGTAACTATATGAAGATACCTGCGTGTATGTATGGAAAAGATTTTGAGATCTATTATCATTTGTCTGTTATTTATTAACTACATTTGCCTTGTAGCACTAGTGCAAAACTAAAGAGCATCAAACACATCTTGGCTGACTTGTTTGTGCTATTACAAAATTGCGTAAATTTTTTTTTTTTTTTTTTTGTACAAACACTCCTTTATGGACAGACTTCTTTGGTTCACTGTAGTTAAACAAGTGTCACATATTCCTCACACAGCATTACATGTCCACTCCATGTTCCAATCCATGTATAGCACTGCTCTATCTGTGATTAGAAAAATGAAAGGCCAGAATGAGAGAGGGAAGAGACAGAGGGAGAAAACGAGGCACGGGGTGTGTGTGGCTGCAAGCAGGGAACACTGAGATCTCTGTAAGTCTGTTTGGGGATCCAAAAAACCACCAAACCTCCTCAGCTTGTTTTGTCTATGTCATATATACAGCTTCTATTTATTTAGCTGACCCCACAAGGTAAAGCAGCACTCTGCTGATGTGTGTACATGTGTGCGAGTGTGTATGTGGAGGTAGAAGTCCTGCCTGCCAGGCAAAGACATGGAGACAAGAGTCTGAAGCACTAAATCTTGGACTGGTGGCACCTCAGCTAACATAAACACACAAAAATACGCCATGTTTACCGGCCTGTCTCTATGCTTAGGAACATATTTATTGAGTTCAAATTTGGTATGAGGTGTCAGTGTGTATTTTTCTGGTTATTTCATGGTTTATTGAATCTCTTCTCTCTCAGGAAGCAGTGGGAATCCAAGATGGCGGATCCAGCCACGCGGTGAGTTATGAAATAAAATAACTTTCATTCAGTTTGTAATGTGGACATTACTGAAATGCTTAAAATCTGATTTCCTCTGTCTGTCTCACAGGTCTACAGTCAGTAAGAAGGGTTACTGGGTGGAGAAAGTGAAGTGCTCAGGAGCAGAGAACTCTTTGGCACAATGCCAGACTCAGCTGTCTTTCGCACGTAGTGAAGTGCCGTGTAATGGTGGGATGCATGCTGTGGTTCGCTGTGTACCCGGTCCACAGTTCTCCCGGGACAGGTGGAGACCTGTCGGAGTTCGAGGTGGGAGGGGGGTCCACTCGTGTGGACGGGTAGTACTGGTCCGTCAATTCATAATACACTATGTGGCCAAAGGTATGTGGACACCTGACCATCAGACAACCTGACCATCTGCTTGGCTATGGAAACCCATTTCATGAAGCTCCTCATGCAACATTGTTGATGTTGTTGATGTTGCTCCCAACTGTGGGTTTGGCTGAAACACCAGAACTCAACAAGTAGGAGGGGATGTCCCCATACCTTTGGCCATATAGTGAGTTTGTAAATATAATAAAAGTGTGGCCATATGTGACTGAAACATGGGGCCTGGGTACATAAAGCGGTTTCCAGAAAATTCCAATGAGTGGACACAGGGTTTACTTTGTAACATCAGCCAAAAATAAATGTAGTGAAGCTGAATGTTATACATAAACTCAAATCAAGGTCAAAGTAAAAGTACTATCATCAAAGTAAAAGGAACATTATCAAAATATACTAAACATAGCACAGTAAAAATTTGCTCAGATACTGTAATGAAAGTAGTTGTTATTTATTATTTTCCTCTGGAAATTATATTTCTAAAACAAGATTGTGTATTTACTAATGCCGAAAGTGCAAAGGTTTGCACTCCTACTCAGAAGGATGAAAAGGATGAAAAGATTTTATTTATAACAAGATATTTATACGCAACCTGAAATAATAGTGTTCTTCGTTTATGACATACAATTCTATAATTATCACCTCAATTTTTTGATTTAAAGCATCTTGATTGCATCTTGAATATGATATAAATATTCGTTAATAACTTGTATGCCCATCTTTTGCATCCAGTATCTTTTTTTCATTTTCTGAAATGCTTTTGAAATGTTTCCTCACACAGCCTTTCTCTACTTGTTTAAGCAGACAGTGCGTCTGAAAGCAGGTCCCAGGCTTGGAGAGGGACGAGTGGAGGTGCTGAAAGAGGGGAAATGGGGGACGGTGTGTGATCACCTGTGGGACCTGACAGCTGCCAGCGTGGTGTGTAGGGAGCTGGGCTTCGGCACTGCCAAAGAGGCCCTGAGAGGCGCATACTTGGGCCAAGGTAGGGCATATGTTTTGGGTTACAACAAACCTGTACTCTGATTCATCAGCAAAATAACAGAAAAACTAGTGACAGTGAGAAATAACATATTTGCAGTATGTATAGAAAAGTATAGTGTAAAAGGAGTATAGGAGCAAGTTTAACAGTAGCAAGTCAAAACCATTCGTGCTCTTTCTACTAGCATTACAGAAATGAAAGAAAGGCAAAAGGAAGAGAACAGACTTCACAAATGGTCCTTTTCAGATCAAATGGTTCTTTGAAAGGAGGCAGAAAAACAAATAAAGAAAAGTGTAATGGCATCTCTGTAGTGCTGGAGCATGATTATGGGTTTGGCTTTGATCCTAATTAGGTTTCCAGTTCATTGTAGTGAACAGGAAATATCATATCATCCAGACACAGAACTGAACTGCAGGAGCCTCATTACTGCTCACAGAAGATCAGAAACTTCAGGACTACACGCAAAACCTCTCACTTTGATCATACATATAAATAAATAAATATAAACAAATAATGGGCTCTGTAACACAATCTTTACAGGCAGACAGCTATCATATGTTTTGAACTATAAAAGCATATTTGAGATTAGTGTGTCAAAAGCAGTGTAATTGGACTGATTACAGGTGAGACCTGGGACTAAAATCCAGTAATAATTCTGTAGCAAATTACCTTCTGTGTTAGTGAAAAACAGAGCTTCCACAGTAGCGAGAGAGAACCTCATGGTAATGTGTTTAGCAATATTACTGTTATTGTTTGGTATCATCTGGACTGTGAACATCTGGACTGTGACATGTCTGAGTTTATTCTGTCCAAACTGACCCGTCAAATTTTGTGCAAATGACATTACTGGACCTCCTCTGGTAAAACTAATCCAGCTCAAATAATGTTTAAAGCCCTAATTCAGACAGGCTTAAGCTTGACCTGGAGAGCTGGGGTAATTCCATCTGTCACAGGTGCTACTCAGTGATTTTATTTCTGTCCAGACTGGCATCGCCAGTGTTTTTCTTCCTTTTCCACTGAGAAAATTCCATCCCAAATCACCTACTTTTTCGATGCACATAATGGTGGGGTGATAATTTTAGTCCCATCTGGATAGACTGGATCTCTGTTTCTTTTTGCAGGCAGATGTTGCCTCTTGTGTTCCAAAAACATTTTTACTGCTGCTGCTTGATGCATTTATTCACTTTCCCTGAAGATTATGAGAAAAGATTTCCAGCAATCAAAAAATAATGGATTGTTCTATAAAAATATTGTTGCTGTAGGTCATATGATTTTTGTCTACATATGGACTAGGAGCTGCTTATAAGACAAGACAAAAAAGAGAAAACGTAGTGTTACACAGCTTGTAAAAACTTCACGTATAATTACCTACACCACAATGCAGTCTTCTCCAAATATATTTATGATGTGAACATATCAGTGTGACACAAACATCTGGGTTTATAGGGAAACAAAGCTGCTAAAAACCACACAGATATTTTATTACAGTTTACAGAAAAAAGAATCCTGTATGAATAGGGCACAGGACACATACTTCTCTGCCCTCTAGAAGGTGCTGTGACATACACAGTACGAGTGTAATGGAGTTTTGCATGTTCTCTCCATGCTGATGTGGTTTTCCTCAATTTAAACCACCACAGAATTGACCAGCAAGGTCCACTAGCCTTCGTTTAAGCTTCATGTCTGAGACTTGGTAACATGAAAGTAAAAAGCTCTCACTGAAGCAACACTTTTGACATGTTTTCGTTGTCTGCAGGTTGTCAGTCCCCGTACACACGTGTAGTCTCAACCAGATGTTCTCAATGATCTGCTCTTCTCCTGAGTACTAGTAGTTTGTAAGCAGGAAGTGAGAAAGCAGAATCATGATTCACAATTCAAACTTGCACATTTTAAAACAGTGTTGTTGATGCAGATTATTTAGCCAAGCCAATATAACCATCTGCTGTTCAGCCTGGTTCGAAGTGCCCATATTCAACCTTGAACAAACGCTTTGTCATTTTATGGATGAAGGAAAAACAAACCTTTGCTCATAGCAGGGAATTATGGGAATTATAGCCATTCGTGCCATATCACTTTTCTGTATCTTCTTGATCAGTTACCATTACACACTGGGAGTTTGTTCAGCTGAGCCCTCATAAACTGGCTTCAGGAGCCATGACAACAAGTAATTTACAAGTAAGTATTGGAATTTACGTCGGAAAGTCCAAATTTAACTCCAATACATGTAGGTTTACCCCCGTACAGTGTAAGAATAACAGCACTTTTAATATGTGACTTTTAATATGTGTTATTCCCTCATTATTAAGTAGATTAAAAGGTCTAGAGTTGATTTCAAGTGTGGCATTTTGCATTTGCAATCTGTTGCTGTTAACACTCCTGTCCAAAGAGCTGTCACTGCCAGTGAATCAAGCCTATCATTTGACCGAAAATTAAAAACAGATCATCATCATCATCATCATCATCATCATCATCATCATCATCAGAGAGATAGCAAAAACATTAGGTGTGTCCAAATCAACTATTTAATACAGTCTCAAGAAAAGCCAAAAGGCCCAAAAGACCACAGAAATCTACACTAGTGTGGTGGATAACAGAAGAATCCTTTCAAGCCGGAAGTGTATAGAGGTAAATAATCTGCACAGATTTAGCCAAATGCTTCAAAATTCATTGGATGGCACTTCACAGTGCAGATGGACATCCTTCGAAAGTGACCCAAGACTTTTTTAAAGCAAAGAAGTGGAACGTTCTGCAACAACCAAGTCAATCATCTGACCTGCATCCGATTGAGCATGCGTTGCACTTCCTGAAGGCAAAACTAAAGGCTAAACAGCACAAGAACAAACAGGAATGCTGCGTTATATTCCTTGCAGGGCATCACCAGCATAGAAAATTATTTCTAGGCAAATATTAAAAATGATTATTTAATTTATGATTGATAGTTTTGGTCATTTGGACGTAAGTACCTTAAATTAAAGTTGAAAGTTTGCACTTTGAGTATATTCATCATTCATTATGATTATTCATTCATATTCATTCATATTCATCATTCATTACAATGTCAACCAGAATACACTGTGGTCAACAGCTAAACTGTGTGTGTGTGTGTGTGTGTGTGTGTGTGTGTTTCTTTTACTTTGTTTTTGTATATTTGATTTGGAGATTGTCCTACCAGTGTACATGCTTTCTTTGTCTGTGTTTGCTTGCTTCATTGGGTTTGGATTAAACACCCCCCTGTACAAGTCTATCTGGTCTGGTTTTTCATTACAATAGATCAATGTTTCCCAATCCAAAGTAACCTCACAAAGTTATCCCCCCCCACCCCCATAGAACGATGCACCTTTTGTGTATGTGTGCTATATTGTGCATATGCTTTCGTTCAGTGCCTTTATGTTATTTTTGATACAATTTTAGTGAGATTATATTAGATTAGATTAGATTGTGAGATTATATTAGATTAGATTATATAAATGACAGCATCTGCTCTTCCTGGGAAGACAGTTGCATAGAGGTCATGAGTAGAAAAGAAGCAGCCGTTTACCATTGGCTCATCTTGATGACATCATGACCCAACTGTGCTGTAAATTACAGGGATTCCTGTCTTTGCTCACTCTGTTTCCCGTCTCTCCGTCGTGCCCGGTGTTTCTATTTTGAAGCATTAAACGGTGCACTGGGTTTTGGGGTGTAATTTCGTAAGGGACGCCGACTGCACACATGCTTTTCTCCCTTCCACATCACAGCTGTGCCATTTTTGATCTGTTTTTTTTTTTTATGACTAGCCCAGTGGCTGTCCAAGAAAAACATGCTAATCACTATTTCTAGCAGCTGAAGAGGGAGCTAATGTGAGGATAAGGGACTTAACACTAGACATAACTTAAACTGACTATACACACAAATAAACACAAATTCACATGTTTGTTTTACTATCCTTGTGAGGACCTTCCAATGACATAACAGAATTAGTTGCATTAATAATTATGTGCATATGTATGTGTATGTGTTCTGCAGGCACGGGTCCTATCCATATGAACTCAGTGCAGTGTACTGGTCATGAGGGCTCCATAAGGAAGTGTAAGTATCAGGAGGTTCCACTGTATACCTGCAAACACAGCCAGGATGTTTCTGTTCGCTGCAACGTTCCCAAAACTGGCCTGTCAGCTACGGTGAGACACACACACACACACACACACACATATACACACACAAGATTGAACTACTATAGACAAACTATTCATCTAGTACTTGCTTACAAACCCCTATTTAATATATTCTCTACAAGTCATATATATAATGACTTTCCCTTCTCTTTCTTTCTTTCTCTCTCTCTCACTCTCCCAGGTACGTTTGGCAGGAGGGAGAGATGCCATGGAAGGAAGGGTGGAGGTGTTGATAGATGGGCGCTGGGGGACAGTGTGCAGTGAGAACTGGGGAATTAATGAGGCCATGGTGGTCTGCAGACAGCTTGGCATGGGGTTTGCGTCCTCAGCTCACCAGGTATGGACCTACTACACACAACCCACACTTTCTCGGGTGTGTATGTGTCCTTCTGATGTGATACAAAGCACAGAAGGCCTCTCACACGCACACATCACACACATCTTCCATTCTCACTGCGAAAGGCCAAAGACATATTTGCCCATAAAGCAAAATCCACAGGCAGACAGGCTGCGCACCTTTGCTTGCACTACACAACTGGAATAGATTTCTTGTAGCCTAGCGTGCCACTGTGCTCTGGCTTTGTTTATATCCTCACTGCATTTGTTTTTCAGTCTTATGTTATTATCCATGCAGAAGGTAATTGCAGGCTTTCCATGAAATGCCTCCAAGCTTCCAGGGAAAAGTAGCAAAAAGTAGCAAAGACTGAGAGAAAACAAACTATAAATAGTTGTGCGTTTTTTTTTTTTACTTGCACTAGATGAGGACACTGTTAGTATTTTATAAACCTGGGCTTCTAATAGCATGAGGAAGGGGAGACTGGAAAAAGGCATGATAACATCCAGTGAATGCTGCCAATTGTCACCCTACATTCGACTCCATACTGTTGAGTAAATCGCAGACAGTGAATTCACTTCTCTGGCCTGGTTACTAACTCTGAAGATACTGCTTGGACTTCTGAGGCATGTTCCTCTGGAGTATTTGTTGTTCTGGGCATAATTGTGTTGGCATTTTTGCCATTTTGTTATTGCTGGTTTTATAGCCTTGGCACTGTGTATGAGCTGTAGTTTCTCAGCCACTATGTGAATATCATGTGGTTTTACATCACCATGTCCTAATGATGGCCATAAAATATTTCCATTTGCAATTATTTACTTGGCTGAGGTCTTCGTGTTAAAAAGGACTTACAAATACTTACAAGTTATCTGGACACCCTAGCACTATAGACCGACACAAGAGGGAGAATGTTTGTGTTTTAGTACTGATTTGTTATAAGAGAATTTTGACCTGTCAGTAATTTGTTCTGTCTGTGTTGTGTGCTTCAGGAGACTGCGTACTGGTCTGGGAACCCAGATGCAGGGGAGGTTGTTCTCAGTGGGACTCACTGTATTGGGACAGAGATCTCCATCCAGCACTGTAGGAGGAACGGTTATGTGTACTGTCCTCGCGGGGGCGGAGTCAAAGCAGCCGGTGTTACCTGTGCTGAGAGTGAGTCAGTCATAGATACAGTAACTGCAGACATTCTTACAATTTTTTATTTCCAAATTCCAATGAAGATATTAATAGTATCAATTCAGGAGTTTGCATCCATTTCTTTTAATGTGACTTAAACAATAAATAAGAACTTATTTACCCACCTTTTACCTTTATAATGGTCTCTAAGCTTTTTCATACCTTCTGAGTTGTTAGATCCTCTCAGTAGTGTGAACTTTCCTCATTCTCCTTGCCCTTTTCAAATCATGCCTGGAGATGGAGAGTGTCATTGTGAAACTTTGACTTCTTTCTTTTGATCTTGTTGACTAGATCTAGGGTTTTTTTTATTTTTAAAAGTTGCATTTTGTTGCAATACAATATTAGTATGCTAGCATGGTAAGTATAATAGTAGTTACCAATAGTTTTAAAATGTGTTATTACAGATAGCTAATAATAAAACATTACATGTGGATTTGTTGCTGGTTGTGATGAAAATGAAATGCTGCAAAATGAATTTTCGAATGTAAATCTGTGTCCAGCGGCACCAGACTTGGTGATGGACTCTCAGCTGGTCCAGGAGTCAGCATACCTGGAGGACCGTCCTCTTCACCTGCTCACCTGTGCCCATGAGGAGCGCTGCCTCTCGTCCTCAGCTGCCCACATGAACTGGCCCTACGGCCACCGGCGCCTGCTGCGCTTCTCTTCACGGATAATGAACCTGGGACGCGCAGACTTCCGGCCGCGGGCCGGGCGTGATGCCTGGGTCTGGCACCAGTGCCACAGGTAAGAGCACAAAATCAAAGCAAAAGCAGTGTCTGGATTCAGTCTGCTATAACACTGCAATAACCATCCTGGATTAATTACAAGAATCAAGGCTAAGAGTATGAAAAATGGAACAATGTGCAGTAAAGAGGGCAAAGAGTGCACCAAAAGAATAACACTTTCCTTAAGTGTTGACTTTGATGCAGTTTAACTGAAGAAATTCATTCAGTATCCATAAGTTTATCCCGTTAAGTTTATCCCGATCCATCATATTGTGCAATATTGTGCAACTGTACAGTCTGTAAGAATCATCTGCATTTTTTCCCTCTAGCAGGTGATACGGCTTCCAGAATATACAGAAAACTGACATGTATCTTATCTACATGTATATTATCTAGTCTACAGTCATTTGAAGAACTGAACTTTACGAATTAGCATGTCTGTAAACTGAAATCACCAAACTATAGCCATATAAAACACGACAGACAAACCAAAGTGGTGTGTACATTAAATAGTTTCTCCAAGCAGGTAGAATTTAGGGGTTCAGTTTATATTAGAGGAAGACTTATAGCTTGGAAAATGCAATATATTTTTTGTATCCATATCTACTTTTGTTCTTTATGTACAAGCAGGGCTGGATCATAGACTCATTATGTCTGCTTTCATTATACAGAAAAACAGAGAAGCCCTTGATCACATGATCTCATCCCATAATTCCTATGCGAGTGCTTGTAGAAAGGATCAGTGCATGGAATATGCGTAGTCTTAAATTTTGCATGTCTGAAAGCCGAAATCCCTACAGATTGTAATTCTAAACAGTTTTCTTTCTGGAATTTTGCTCTGAAGGTTTTTTTTTTTAGTCCTTCTGGTTTGAAGATTAGTTCTTGTTCCAGGAGCAAGACTGTGCTGGACATTAACTGACAAAACAACATCTATTAAACACAAAAAATAATCAGAAGCAGACCAACACCAACACAAAGTCCAGCACACACCGAAACACAGGATTTTCAAAATCCCCAGAGACCCCTTTGGGCCTTCCTGGCAGCTCTAACTGTGTCAGAACCATAAACTCATTCAGATGTGTATTTTTTCTTATGGTTCTGCTCCGTCACAGTCCGGTTTCTTTATAGCTGTGGTCAGGATGCTGCGGTCAGCTGAGAGCACAGCCTGGTCTTTCTCTCTGTCTCAGAGCACAATGGAGGAAAAGAGATCCGTTACATTTTGTTTTGCTTCTCTGTCTTTTATGTAACAGTACTACAGAGTGGAGAGTAGACGTATGATTCAAAGTATCATTTACACTATTATGCAATATTCTTGTTCATATCCATTGTTCTAGATCTAGATTCTCTATATCTTATGCTACCAAAAAGAGATTAAGCAAACAGCAAAGCTTAATGACTGTACACCGTGACACCCATTCATCATTTCCATTTTTACAGCGCATCTTTATATTCAGATTAATCATCGAATGAACCGTTTTCTTCATTCAGGTCTCCTCCACACTGCCTGAGTCAGCTACAAATATTTCTGTATTTGTGATTTTGTTTATTTTGAAAATTTTACTTTCATTATAGGCTCCATTTTTCTCAAAATGGCCACTTGTGACATAGTTAAGTGGCATATTAACGACATCTTAACATCTGTCACACTCGTGACACTTCCGATATTTTATATAATAAAGTGAAAGAAGCAATTCATGACCATCGATTTTGGTGGGGAAGGACAACAGTAATGATATAGCCTCAAATTTGAATTATGCTATAGGCTACAATCTAGTGAATAGTGAAGAGTAACCCTATAATAAACAGTTGCGAGGCGGCAGCATACAGTCATCCAGCATACATCTCTAGCAGCCCATTTTGTTCAACTGTGTTCGATACAGCAGGTGTGTTTGCTAAGTTTCAGGAAAACTTCTATCCCATCTCACATCTCAAACACCACACAAAGGACCTGAAACTAGCCCAGAAAACATGGAAACACTGGAAAAGGGATTTTGCCAGCCATCGATTATTTTTAAACTAGCCCAATTTGGCAGCTGTCCTGTGCACTACTGCTCCTCCACTGAAAATGTTCATAGAGCAAAGTATGAATTCTGCCCCTATTATAGTGCTATTATTGCTTGTTGCAGATCCCATTTTGACCACTAGGATACTAATTCTATGGAGCTAAATGGAGCAGTACTTTAAGGGCACTTTGCATGCTGCCAAGGTGATCAGACAGTAAAATCTTTACCTTAATAAACTCCTACTGAAGTGGTCATTTGTGTGACAGCTGATACACGCTTCCAGCAAGCTAGCTGTTAAGAACTCCATCTTGGGAGCATGTTAGCTAATTAGCTAATCAATTACTAAAGTAACATGGCCAAAGAATCAATTCTGCCACATTGTTCTTGTTGGTAAGGGTGGCCGAAAAATCAGCTGTCCATTATAGGCAGCTCCTATTGTGCTAACAGTGGCCACTCATGTGACAATGTTGATACACACTTCTGAGTCATTAAGAGAAGTTGACAGGTTTGAAGAAAAGTATTACAAGTCAAATGGAGATTACCATAAGCGTTTCTCCTGTGTGTTTCTGAAGACACTACCACAGCATCGAGGTGTTCACGCACTACGACCTCCTGACCATGAACGGCACAAAGATTGCAGAGGGACACAAAGCCAGCTTCTGTCTGGAGGACACGTTCTGCCCTGACGGCGAGTTTCCTTTTTTTTTTTTCCTTTTTTTTTAATTCACTGAGGAGAATTATTTTTCGATGTGTGGAACTGAGTCCAGAGCTTTGGGGTTGACTCCGTGCCTGGTATCAAGGAATCAACTCTTTTTGGGAATGACTCCCAGCACCTTTGTTGTGATGCTACTTGATGCACACAATAAAAATACATACTGTGTATGTTAAGAAAAATAAACACTGTAACATTAATCAAAAATAGTTTAAAGTTAATTGAATCAAATTACTTCACTACTTGTGGCAGGAAGTGATGTAGTGCGTGCCACACCGTGCTTCATAAACTAGACCAACTAATCAATAATGAACTTTCAGTTTGTCTCGGTTTTGTTGATTAGTTGTTGTAGCCTTGGCTTACACTCATACATTAAGTGCAGAGAATCTGTAGGAGTGCACTCTGTAAATGAAGGCTTTATTTGCATAGCATTTGCTTTGGGACTAAAGCGTTTTAACTTAATTACCAGCTTTTTATTTAACTGCATGCGAAGCTCTCAATCTAAAGCCGTTTATGGAAAATTCATGCTTTTAAGCTCATGGAAGGAAAATGACTTGAGTTTACATCAGAGCTATCTGATGTGGTCACAGAAAAAAACACACACATATTCTTTGTTGTCTCCTTGGCAACAGGCCTGCAAAAGCAGTATTCCTGCTATAACATGGGGGATCAGGGCATTTCAGTGGGATGCTGGGATACATATCGCCATGACATCGACTGCCAGTGGATTGACGTGACTGACGTCAGGCCTGGAGACTACATCTTCCAGGTGAACTCCCACCTAACACACATCTGCTTTACAACTGTTCCTTTCCTATACCTGTTGTAAGATTGCATTTAATACATTGCATCACACATTACAACTCTGCAGATCTTACAGCTTGATTTTTGTGTTCTACTTTACTTATTCCTGTTTAAGTGATACTCTGATATTTCTGTGAAATTGTACTGTTTGGCCTGCTGTAGGTAAGATAGATGATAAATTAAGAAATATAGTGTACATTAATGGGCTCGTTCTAATAAATTATAGTTGACTAATCAGAAATAACTAAATTTCAATAATTTATTGTTATTTAACAAAGAAAAACATCTAATTGTTGATAATGTGAGGTTTTATGTATGGAGACTTTTTTTTCCTTTGCAATATTTTTTGGCATTTTCCCTGATTTTGTCTTTGCCAATTCCCACCCAGCAGTTAGGTGTCCCCTATACTATGACAGCTACCAACCCAGGAGGGCGAAGGCTAACACGTGCTTTCCTTTGAGACACGTGAAGTCACCCAACCACATTTTTTTCGAACTGCTGCTCATGCTGCGTGATGGGGCAGCATAACACCATAACACACTTGGAGGAAAGCTCTATCCAGCCCCCTTTCACATGCATAAACTCATAGATGCCCATGATTGGCTAGTGTCACTGTGACTGACGAGGGAGAGAGAGAGAGAGAGAGAGAGAGAGAGAGAGAGAGTATGTGACCCCTCCCACCCAGAGAGCACAGCAAATTTTGCTGTCTTGGACTCCCAACCACCAGTTGCTGTGGTATCGTGGTACAAACTAGGTGCCAGTGGTGAAGGAAATGCTGTGTAACACCACCCTGATTATTTATCTGATTATTTTCCTATAACTTCACACCCTGTTGTGTTTAATTCCTTATTGAACTGTATGGTTTTAATTTTTACACATGGTTTCTATAGGTAGATTTTTTTTCTAAATAGTATTTGCAGACACAGATTACACCGTAGACAGGTAATTACACTGAAGGATAGACACAAAGACTTGCCTATTCTTCTTTCTGTCTGTGCTGTATTGTGTACGTTTTCACCACCACTGGATATCCTTCTTTACAGACACTTTATTCCTCTTTAATTAGCCGGTATATGCAGGTTCAGGAGCTGCAGTAGACTTTACTTTCATTACCCTGCACCTTTAAACCTAAAAACAGGGGAAGAAAATGAATCGTCTAATCATTGGATGATCAATTATCCAAAATAACCTTGTTAGCAAAAAATAATGTTTTAAAATTGGAGTTGTGTAGAAACCTTTTTCCTAAAGTCATGCACCATTTGAAATGGCTTTTTGCCCTCAGTATTTTTGGAAGCAGATCTCACTGTAACGTTTCTCCAGCGATGCACAGTGTAGATAGGCAGAGTAATTGAAACTAATTGAGTCTATGCATGCTTGCACGTGTTTGAGTGATTTTCTTAAATGCAAGGATTCGGGCTCTGTTTTAAGCCTCCTCAGCCCTGCTATTACTGTAATGGTTCAGAGAAATGGCTGGTGATGAAAAGCTGTGAGTCAGCTCTTTACGGCCGTGTGAAAGCGTTGCACCTTGTCTGCGTATATTCTCATTACGACATTCAGGAAAAGCTCATAAACTCGACCACTACAAAAAGTTCAGTGGAAAACGGGTAAAAAAAGAAAAGTGTAATGGGACAAATTAAGGTAATGCCATTATTAGTTCATGTTGTTTTAACCAGTGCTCCTTCTATTTTAGCAGCAGACATTTTAGCCACAGTTCAGTGGAGTGGATGTTTCTCGGTTTCATCACTGTAATTTAGTCACTACGCTTACTTACTTACAAACATGGCATTAAAACCGACTGGGACAATGACAATACCATCTTTATGATATGGTTTACAGTGCATATCAAACAGAGACCTTACGTAATGCTCAGATGTGTGTTAGGATTCGCTTTAGGTTGCCATGAAACCCCCCATTTGCAAGAGTTGTAAAGCACACTAATAAAGTAAGTTAGTGGGAGTGTGTTTCCATGCGTGTGTGGATTTCATGCTATCACTGGGCGTTCTCTGTAAAAGAGTGGCCTAGGCTGCGGTGTGCCAGATTTAGGAACATACATTTAAGCACATTACTCATGACTGGTTTGAGACGAGCTTCCATGATTGCACAGTCATTTAGGAATCAGCACTGCAATCTGCCCGTGCTCTCCGAGATTAGATATATCTCTTGACATGAAAATGACAATCTGAGACTCTTTTTTTGTTCTATAATACCTTGGGAAGCAATGAAAAAAATAAGCAAAGCTCTTATTGTATTACAGTAGCAATGCCTGAAGGAAGAAGCGTCCCAGTAATAAATTAAAATTAGCCGAGAAATATAATCTTTCACTCACATATTTTGTACTTGGGCTTTTTTTATGAGGACATGCATGATCCCCTCTGCATGGAAAAATGAGAATGTTATTAAATACAAAGTGTTTCAGGCTGAAAGATGGAAAAGTCATTTTGGCTTGCTTTCTCATACGTAAATGTACTGTATACGGTGACATGGAAAAAAAACAATAGCAGCCACGACTGGTGCTTAATGATAGGCTCCGAATACAAACGCACAAGCCAGATCTGGCCGTCATCATCCTGTCTGTGTCAGCAGTGTGAAATGGAGCGAACACTGTGTGTGTGGACACTGAAGTAAATGTGATGGGGTTATTAAAATACCTTTCCTCCAAATAGCTGTGGTCAATAATTGTGGCTCGCTTCCTGTAGGTGGAGGTGAACCCCTCACTGGACATGGCCGAGTCTGACTTTGAGAACAACGTGATGCGATGCAGATGCAGGTACGACGGTGGGAGAGTGTACCTGTACGGATGTCATGCAGGTGAGTGGACAGCTTCATTTAATCTACAGATAAATACACAGAACTGCTCATGTTAATGAAATGAAACACTAACCCAAGTTTTATTTGAAATGTCACTAATGACATGAGCGTTGCGATTAAATGCTAATGGAGGCAAGTTAGAAGCACGGATCCTTGAATCAATCAGTAATTACGTTTATGAATTATTTTATTACCATTTTACTTCCACTACTTTTTCTCTACAGTCAGGATAATTGATTATACTGGTGATGTTCATGATCTGGGCAGGATTTAGTGTTTAGCTCAAATGTCCTCAGCGCTCATGTCTACTTGTTTACAGGCGATGCCTACAGTGCGGAGGTCGAGGACCTCTTTGAACACCAGCGCCAGATTTCTAACAACTTCCTCTAATGAATGGCGGAGGAACCAGGAAAGCAAAAAACTCTCCTTCGTCATCCTCTCGCCTGCCTCTGGACGGAGGGGAAGGGGAAGGAGAAGGGGGCTAACGCAAACAGATTACAGGCTGTGGGGTTTCTAGAGATTTATTTAAGTTTGATTGTCAGTCAGGTGAATACGCTGAAGCAGGACCAGGTCCAGAATTCGGAGCAATTTTAATCCGGGTCATTTTCCCTCTGAATAACTGAAATGTTTATAGTCTGGATGGAGTATGGTATGGTAATGATGTATAAACGAACCAATTAGATATCTTAAGAGCAGTGATTCTGGCTTAACTGAGTAAAACAGGATGTTAGAATAATAGATTCAATATGATATAAGTAGAATAGAGTATATAGGAGTATATGGGGTGAAAGAAATAGCTACACGAGGCATCTTTTGCCATGGCATTGCCTGACTATTCCCAAGCAAAAAGAAAAGATTATGCAAGTAGAACTGGAACGTGCACAAGTCCACCCTCGCCATCACGGTATTGTTGCTGTGGCAACAAGTGAATTTTTTTAGCCTCTAAAAATATCAGTTACTTTCTTTAGATTTAAAATGTAATTTGACCACTGGTCCCTACCCCAAGAAAACACCCAAGACAAATGATATTAACAGCAGTAGTGCTAATAAATAAATCCAGTTTCTGCAGTCTGCTGCAGCTCGAGCATTTTGCTTTTGAACACGGATTTTCATAAAACATGATCACTAAAGTGCTTTGACATTCGTTTCATATGCATTGCTTGCATCCTCTAGATATTCCATGGCCTGATTCTTCCAAAATGTACTTCTCATACTGATACTTTATTTTGCATACTGAACACTGATAATCCCAGTTCAGTGTCAGTGGTAGTAAAAGTGAAAAGATCTTTCAGACTTCATGAATAATGAAACAGCTCATAATTAGTACAGGCTAGTCTAGCAGTAGACATCTCATAGCACTTTGTACCTTCATTCACAACTAAATAGTGCTTTGCTTAGGCCTTAGCTGGTATTTAAACATTGACCTCATGACCCCTGAATAATGTATCTGAACACAGAGCTGATAGCTTTACATTAAAAGTATTTATGATATTTCACAGCCACTCAATAATGTTTAAGCCCAGGTATAAGCCCTATGGGACTCCTCATAGTCGAGGTGTTTCGTAGCGCGTGGAGCTCGATTAGGGAACATGTGGAGACACGCAGAATTAAACCATATCCTCATAGATCCTCGGCTGTGTCGGTGCTATGTTTGATCATTTGATAAGTATGTATATGCTTCATCATAGATGTATTGTCATGTACAGATTTATTTGAATCATGATTTATATATATTATGGTCTGTAATTTATGACCTTTTGATACTTTTGTTATTGAAATTTTATCTCAGTGAAAAACAGCAGGTCAGTGAATTTTATTTTAGTTGGTTCTTTTCACTAATACTTGAAAATAAACATTTGTTATGTCTAATATATTATATTTGGAAGAATAATTATGCAACTAAGACATCATTGACCTCAAGATATCAGTGAATTACATGTAGCGCCTCTAGAGGGTACGTATCATCTCAGGAAAGATACGACACACACAACTGGAAAAGGAGGATTTAAAGTGTCCTCTGATTCAGTGCAGTATCATTCAGAGTGATTGGATGTAAAATTACACTATAAATCTCATTAATGCAAAAACAGTGTCCACCTTGGAGACCACACCTCCTTCACTGGCACAGAGAGCCCCACTTTTGCCAAACACTGTTCTGAAATCAAACTAATACAAACACACATTTAAGTGTTTCCAATATCAGAGGAGTTCGGGGAAGAGATTCAGTGCAGAGTTAATCACGAGTCCAGCAAACCAGGATTCTTGGAGAATCACTAAAAGGATCTGTGCATCTCAAAACCTTAAGAGTAGGCCTCTGGTGATTATATTATATACCAATTATATTATATACTGATTCTATTAGATACCAATATAAAGTTCGGGATGAAGTTCTACAAAAATATCAAATCCAAACTTTGAACAGCCTGTAAAACAATATTAAATCCATTATTAACAAATGGAAAGAATATGGCACAACCATAATTCTCCCGAGACGAGGCTGTCCACCAAAAATGTCTTAACGGGTAAAGAGGCCATTGGTCAGGAAAACAAGTCGGAGGCCAAGGGTAGCTCTGAAGGAGCTGGAGAGATCCACAGCTCCGATGGGAGACGCTGCTCATAGGACAACCCTAGCTTAGACACTCCACAAAGCTGGGTTTTATGAGTGGCAAGAAGAAAGCCATTATAGGGAAGGGGAAAAATGAAATCAAATGTTGGAGACTTGGCAAACAACTGGGAAAAAGTTCTCCGAGCGCTAACTACAGGGCAGTCCTAGGAGAAATCCTGTTTCTCTCTGCCAAGAGGCTTGAGGTTCTACCTTCCAAGAGGACAACAGACCTAAGCACAATACCAAAGCTACAATGGAGTGGATCAAAACCAAAAACCTGAATGTGTTAGAATGGCCAAATCAGCCCCAGAAATCAACACGACTGAGAATCTGTCAAGACTTAAAAATTGCCAACTGACTCCAGCCAATCTGACGGTGCTTGAAGGATTTTGCCTGGAAGAATGGGCAGAAACATCAGGAGCCATATGTGAAAAGCTGATAAGGACATAAATCAGAAGACATTCAGCTGTAACTGCAGCCAAAGTTGGTTTTAACAAATATTGACCCAGGAGGTGAATACCTGTGCAACCAACAAATGGCTGCCTTTTTTTTTTTTTTTAAATTAAAAGGTTGTGTCAAAATCCAAAATATATTATATTATGGATACTATGTATATCAGATGGTAAACATCGTAATTAAAATCGCTTTCACTTCCAAGGTGTAGCTGAGCAGAATTTGGAAAAGCTCAAGCAGTGGTAGAATACATACAGTAGGCAAGACGCTATATATACACACGATAAACATTCGACATGGACAATATTGCATTAGGCAGCATTGCCTAGCTTAGGAACATATGTACTAAGATCAAGACCTATGCAGAAAGCAGCACAGGAACAGCTCTTTGCACCCTTTGTACCCTTCTCTGTGAGGTATTCTGAATATTACGCATGTTGAACATTGCAGTACAAGCGCACTCATGAGATGAACTTGCAACAATTGGATATACAGTGGTTCATTTTAATATTGTATTGAAAAATAAATTAAAGGGAAAAAAAAAACAAAAACTAAAAACTGAAAACAAGTGAAAGATTATAAACATTCCAGTGCTTGGTCAGCAAGAGCGGATCTGTGATGCTCAAGGCAAATTATTTATATATAAATAAAAGGAAAAATATAATGCATCCTTCTGACATTTACACATATCACGAAAGCATTCCTTTAAATTAACTGCACATCGGCCTAGCACAAAACCGATGCTGTTCCAGCTACAAAAACGGTATAGAAAATTTTAAATTATACATTTATTTTCCATACACATGCCCTATTCGTGACAAGTTTAAAAAAAATCAGAACTGTACAGGATAGCGCACGTCAGCCGTCACCTTGTGGATGGAATTATCAAAGCATCTTTGTTCTATTATACAGCAGGGAGACAGCACATAGGCCTAAAGAAGCATCTGTTTACAGTCATTTCACTTTGCTACCATCATTGGTACAGTTCATCCTTTTCCTCCATGATTTGATCTCACAATCTTTATAATACTGTGGAACATAAGACATGTCATACATCTTGAATAAAATGCAGTGTTGTATTTATTTAAACAACAAGATTGACAATGACAAAGAAATGTGTGATTAAAATCTATAGTGCCTGATTCCTTGAGCTTCCTTTATCACATTATGAATATAACCATTATGAGTGTAACCATTAAGTGCCTTGTGTTATTCAGTGGAAAAGTAAATTACAGTATAAAATGTGCCACTGGGGAGAGGAGGATGGCACGTTTAACTATCCACCGCATTAGCAAGGTTGATGAGGGCACCCTTTCCGGAACTACGAGGCCAATGCCAATGTCTCCCACTAGCGCCAAAGTCACTAATGCCAATGTCTCAAGTGCACGAAGATGATCACACACACTACAGTGTGTGCACTAAGAATGGTGCAAACTTTGGCTCTATGATTGGTGCAGCGTCAGTTTGTCTGTAACTTGGCACCTTAAGCAAGCTTGGATGGAGTTCAGTCTAAAATAAAACTGAATGCTGCAACACCTGAGCAGAGAGAAACGAAAGACGAAAGACAATGGGAAAGAACGCAGAAAGGGGGGGGAAAAGGATATGGGAATGATCAGATGAACAATAAGGAATGGAAAGAATACGGAAAGTTCAAAAGTGAAATGTAAGCTGACAAAATATAACACACACCACAAACATGACAGACGTAAGAATCTGATGATGCATTAACAACTGTTTAAAAAAAAATAATAATAATAATAATAAATTCTACCATTAGACACAATGTCAGCCTGATGAAATGAAGGATATCTCGATGATGAAAGTGCCATCCTGCATTCTACAAACGTACAGAACCGAGTACATATAGCGGTTTGTTCTTAAACCCAACCCGGTGCGGCCAAGGCCACTCGCTCCTCAGGGCTGAGCAAGTCCTACAAAGGAGCTTACGAAAGAACGGAGCAACTAGTTTTTCTTCTTCACATTGTTGTTTGAGGGCAGTCTGTTTCGCTGAGCGGGCAGGAGCGTGCTCAGTGTCATTTTGTTCCGGGCAACCTCAAAAAGCTTGCAAAACACCTGAAAGAAGGAGCGTGCGTTAGTTAGGGGCACAGAGATGAAGGTGAATGGTAAAACAAGGCCAAGCGCAAGAGGCAAGCACTGCCAGCAGACATCTCACCTTTCTTGGAGTCCTCTGTTCAGCAGAGTGGAAAGAAAAGTGAAGAAATTAGCAGGAGGAAAGGAAAAAAAAAGCGGTGCATCAAAGCTTCCAATTCTCCATATCTAATATCAGATTGGCAGGAAACACCTCTGCTATTCAACGCTAGGCTCGTGTGGGTTTAATTTGATTTTAGATTATTTTTAAAAAAAAGCCCATTCTTTTCTGGATATTAAAAGACAAGTGGCAACTTCAGAACGCTTGTGCTGTATGAAGTTTATGAGACCCGGCGGCAGAAACGGAGGAGAGACGGAGCGAGTCTTCATAAACACGTCCGCTCTGGTCAGCTTTCCAAATATCATAAAAAGAGGAGGAGATCTTAGTCTAAAATCAGAACTCCTACATGTGGAGGCTTTATGAAGACATATTGGAAAGAGAGGAAATATGAAAAGCATGGCGAGACAATCTGGAATATTACACTGCGCTTATTTAAGAGCAGTCGCCGATGCCGGCCCTGGGGTCATGACCTTCACCGCAGTTCCCCTGTAGGCACACACCTCCCAGGTCACTGGGGTTCTGATGAGAAGTGGTGGCCAAAGTGTTTAGACTAGTGTCGAATTCCCAAATCAGTGCAACTTTAGCATTGCATTTATTCATGGAATACATGAATATGGTATTAAACAATGACAAAGTCTCTGGTTCAGACTTAGCAAAGTTAGCTAAATATCCAGAGGGGAAATTTAAACACAAGATAGTGCTTGATGGTTTTTATTTAGCAGTAATGAACCTTGCTGGATTCTTGGGCATTATGATTTATTCACAGTACTATCTGTGATTAAACAATTTTTATAACTTTCAGTAATTGCTCAAATTATTGTATTTTTCTGATAGAAAACAGCTTCATAGCAGACAATAAGAGAGTCGTGCTTGTCAGTACAGCTTGTGTTGAAATATCTGATGTAAAACCTACTGGGAAGACTTTTATACTTACATTATATTTTTACCAAAAAATATTTTTACCAAAAAATAAAACATTTCAGTTTTGGAAAAAAAAAAAAAAAAAATGGGTCAGAGCCCTTAAGAGAACATCAGAAAGCTGGACTGTGCACACCAGCAAGACAAGAGACAGACTGTGGAATGACGTTTCCTTCGAGTGTGAATGCAGGATCAGATTTCAGGGCCAAAAGAAGACAAAGGAGAGCAGAAGAACACAGAAAGAGAAGATAAAGTGAGACAGAGAGAATTTGCAGGTTGAGAATAACCCACCTGCTCCCAGAGAGTTTCTGCCACCTGGTCGATGACGCTGCCGACCTCGCGGAACTCCCCTGAGTATTTGACGTACGCCCAGGTGCACAGAGACACCAGAGCCACGCCCATGATCAGATTACACAGCGTTGCCACAGAGTTTACGCCCACAAAGCCCGTCACTAGCGATACCACGTACATGGCAAACATGAGGGCAAAGAGTGTGGCCGGTGTGCGCGCTGCATAGAAAATGTTCTTTCCGTCGTTGTGCTTGACGAAGTTGGCATAAGCCTCGTCCAGCTCGGCCTCCAGCTGCTCCTGGTAGCGGCGACAGAACTCCTCGCCTCCCATCTTCTTGATGGTGCGGAACTGCCGTATGGAGCTCTGCTTCAGCTCCTCGTGGCTGCGCTCCAAATCAGCTGGGGCGATGTAGGGCTTGTCTCCTCCACACACCTGCAGCACACAGCGGGTCAAAACAGTCAAGCTGAGCAATTCACCTGATGGGAGTGTGGAGATTAAAATACATAAAACTTCACAGTGTTATATACGGCAGCTTGAGAAATGAATAAAGGCATGATTAACCACATACTAACATGGGAGATCAGATCAATGCTATAGGAGGTACTGAACGCACTTTCAAACATAGTTACCAATCCAGATCCAGATAATCAAAAATAAATAATAAAGAGAGCACTGCCCCTACCAATCACAAATCAGTGCTCCTGCACTTTCTTATCATTACAGCAGAAGAGTGCTAGGACATGACACCACTTTCAAAACACCTGTGTATTCTGGTCAAGATTCAATTCAACTCGATTCACTAATATTTCTTCTGATCAGCTGGTGTGAGATGATGCACTAAAGCCACAATGCAAGACATATCCAGATACAGGCTTCGCATGATGATGGACAAAAAAAATTACATTTTAATAGATTTATTTTGTAATGACAACACAATCAAACCACGACGGTATCAGTACACTGTACAGTAAAAATAGAGATGAGAATTTATAATATAAGGTGTAATTTTCCCCTATTATTAACACGTTATTTTAATCTTCTTCAGTGTCAAATGTATTTCATGGCAGAGTTATAGAAAGACTGACAATAGATTGTGCCTTAAATGATTAAAATAAATTAGAGTCACTGCTCCGACTGCTGGCCGACACCCACCTTAAACGCACAAGTGTGTCACACTTAGCAACTTAATTACACAGATGATTTTATGTACATTTCCTGATCTCACCTAAATGAACTACATGCTCTGTATGCTACTACATCTCGAGCTACCACCCAGTGTGCAAGAATAGTTATGGCTCATAATGAATGTTAAACGGAAATATCACGATACACCTCAGAGAAGCAAAAATTCATCCTGACAGTATTTTGTAAGGAGATGTTCGAGACACTGAAATTCTCCCTCATGTGCGCTGATCAGCGGTTCAGCTGATGCTGTTCGTTTACCTGTTCCATGCTCTTGATGTAGGTGTCCTTTGCTCCTGCGACTGCTGCAAGGTTGTTAGCTTCAGCTGTTGCCTAAACAATAAATAAAAAGAAAAACATATTGTACATGCAAGTCAAATTCATAAAAAAAAGTCCTCATTTATGATTCTATTAACGTAAGTGACAGATCAGATGGTTGGTCTGCTCTGCTGTAATGAACGCTACCTGTAGCATGGACTTTGGGTGTGGTAGCTCTTCCCCTTGATATATTTTCATGTAAGCCTGGAGCCAGAGAGCAGAGTTAGGACACACAGAGCCAACTCCGATTTATTTAACATTTATTTAACAGGGGCTTACTTTGAAATACTGTACAAGATCTCTACATGTCACTTTGGAACCACTGATTTCTTTCTCCACCAAGTTCTCTGGGGCCAACAGCAGTGGGATGAGATTCACCAGCTCCTTTTTAAACTCAGGATCAATGTCTGTGTGTAGGCAGATGGAGGAGGACAAACATTCACAAACTTAATTTCATCCTTCCAAACATAATTCTAAAAGTGCATTTATCACACAACAACTTTGCAGCTCAAGGAGTCCATGCTCTTAACACTACAGCGGCTATAGGAGCTTCATTTACAGAAAAATGTAACTGTGGAAAATGTCAGATTCTTTCTTTTCAGTATGCACTACCAGTGTCTAGCCCCTAGAGGGCAGATGATTCCTACCTCTCAATCTGCCATCAAAATGGGGGTTTGTGGCCACTTTGAGGCCAGGGTGAGGAAGCAGGAAGCAGTTGATGTTAGAGAAACAGGAGTGGATGTGCTTCCGGACATTCTGAAGCTCCTCGTGTTGGTTCTGCTTCACCTAAGAGCACATTAAAGAAACTGCATCAGTCCAGGAGAACTTCGCCATTACATACAGCAGGAAAGTAGAAAATTCTCTTACAGGAAACGAAAAATCTGATCATTTGCATTAGTGTTTGGCTGAGAAATGTTTATGTTGAACTAATTATTCTGTTCAAGACTCAAAAGGTATCTATGGAGCATAAGGGACACCTCTGATAGCACAAAACTACATTAATCTCTGACAATGATCACTCAGGAATAAGAACCACAATCAAATTAGAAGTCATTAAATGTCAAACTTGGGACCAACTCTCACAGTACACATACAAAAACCATACATAGGGCAGCAGCTGGAGAAGATCTTTTGGTCTGCTATATTCCTTCTGTAAAGAACAGGGTGTCCCCTCTCTCCCTCTCTCTCTCTCTCAAGCTTATGCTTCTAAAATTACAAACAGGTCGAAACTTACGACAAATTACAAACAATTGTTCATCCCGTGTCTTCGAGGTGAATGGACGTCGGAAAAGAGATCTAACATATTTCCTCCTTCCAGGCCATACGCGTGTTCATACGGGTAACTCCAGTCTCTTATCAGAAACATCAGTGACTAAAATCCACAGAAATTGTTCATGTTAAGGAAAGCGCCATTATATTAAACACACAGTCAGGAAGTACTGAACAGGTCTGTGTAGACTTTGTGTAGTACAACATACCTGGAATGGTTTCAGGTAAATTTCCTCCATAGCAAGTCTTCCATACTCGGTGAAAAGCTACAGGAGGGAAAACAGTGATGATCAATACACTCCTGTACCTCATCACTAACATCTAAGCAGCACACAAGACGGTTTCCTTTTCTATATTGTTCTTCGGTCATATCCTTTAAAACAGTACAAGCTCCTGAGTGGACGTCTACAACTTCTAGTAGGAGAACGTGCAAGACTCTATTTAACATTTGGATATCTACCTTAGTGTGTAACAACAACAAGCATTAAACAGGAAGAACGTAAGGTCTATTGTATTCCAACACAAATTATTCTAATCGGGTATTATAATATAACACAACTGAAAGATTAATGTTTGTTAAAGACTGGACACAACCATGTGGCATGACTGGTTTGATTTTAAATGTAGGTACAAACAACTGACGTCATTAATAGGGAGAGAGGGAGAAAAAGAGATGTAGTTTTACATTTGGACACTACTCAATGAAGAGAACGTTTAAACAGTTATATGTGTGTGTTAAAAAAAGCAGGTTAAGCAAACAAGTATTTGAACACATCTCAGTAAACAGGGCATACTACAGTCCAGAATATTCTGTTCAATTTAAAAGCAGATAAAAAGGTAGACCTGAACAGAGCTGGTCATGGTGCTGAGGGCGAAGAGGGTGGCGCAGTCTTTGATGGTGGACTGGCTGTCGAAGGCTCCCTGCGTGTCTATGAGAAGCACGGCCACCTGCAGAGACACACACATGGCCTGAGTAGGCATGAAAAGACTCCAGTATGCTGAAACCTGCTGACCACAGTCTGAAAACAAACCACCCTACCAACGGCACGGGTGTTTAATCCAATTCCAAACCCTAACCTTCTTCTCTCATGGTTACACACTACTTTCATACATGCACATTTTCATCTGTTACGTTATATCAAACTCTAACACTTATTTACTGTATAAAGCACTAGATAACTGAACTGCAAAATGGTACACCACACTCAAAAAAAAAAAAAGTCACCATCACTGTCTAGTTTGAATGAACACAAACATTAAGCTTTAGACCCTGTGCTAAAATAACGGGGTTAATCGTAATCACTCGGCAAGGTCACTGCTGCAATCTTACTGCTGTCTGCTTTGTCTAAAACCAGTACAGTCAGTACAGAGGTCACAAGAATATTACTATTAAAAGGTTAGACACAGACTGCAAACTCTGTATCAGGCAGGATTGTGCCATATTCAGGGTCCATATTTCATCAGACCACTGAGAGTAGGAAATAAGTCATAACTTCTCAGTAAGGATCAGTTCTGAATTTGAGATTTGTACATTTTCTGGCATTAGATCCTGGAGAGCTGACGAGGAGAGCTGGTGTGCAGTCAGTGCTCCAGTTCATCACAGAGGTGTTCAGTGGGGGTTCAGGTCAGGGTTCTGTGCAGGCCACTCGAGTTCTTTCACTCCATCCTCACTAAACCCTGTGTTCATGGAGCTGGCTTTGTGCACAGGGGCATGGTCATACTGGAACAGGTTTGGGCCTCTTAGTTCCAGTGAAGAGAAATCGTAATGTTACCTAGAATGTCTCTTATGCTGTAATTATGTGATTCAAACACTGAGACAACAGTTTAGGAAAGGCCCACATATGGGTCTGATGGTCAGATGTCCACAGATATTGACAGTGAAATGTGTCAATGTGAGAGAGGATGGAGGGGAAGAAAAAAAAACGATCTTAGTAACTATCACCACAGTAAAGCACAGCATTATTCAAGCTACACTGGCAGTCTATTAAGTTCCACATTGATTACAAAGCCTTGCTCATGACATTTAAAGCCGTGAATGGTTTACATCTAGCGCATCTTGCTGTTCCAGACTACATTAACCCAATAACTGCTTTTAAATCCACACTAAAAACATACTTGTTCAACTATACTTTTTATAATTTTCATTTGTAAGCTATCAGTATTCCTAAAAATGTGAGCACAAACATGCCACACCATAAACAGTAGCAACAAACAAACAAAAAAACCCTGTGTTGTTTATGTAAATCAGGGTTCTGTTAAAGTGAGAAAACCAAAGTAATAGCTCCTGAACAAATCAAAGCCAAACAGCTGTAACCAGAGAGACCTAATATTTAGAAAACTGTAAGCTAACAGTGCTCAGCAGTGCCACAGAAAAGCATTGAGCTTCAGGCAGGACTGTGATCAAGCGAAACCTATAATTGTGATAATAGTACTTCCGGTGACAACACGAGTAGTTGTTATCCTCTCCTCGATGACTTTAAAGTTTGGACACTCAGTCACATTTAGCAAGAAACAAATTTCCATTCCTGTACCTAGTTTCTGGTTCGCCAGCTTCTATTCTGAGACAGTGATGAACCCAGACGCCAGTTTAACTCATGAGTGCTTTGTCTGGGATGTGCAGGGTTTGGAGTAAAGTGCTACCTTGGTCCCGTCCGGTTTCTCAACCACAAACACTTCGCTCCAGGCCAGGATTCCTGTGGTCTCCCTCTCACAGCCCCCCCTCCAGGTGAAGCCTGTCAATGGCTCATCATCTCCTCCAACCCATGTGGCTGTTTTCTGCAACAGAATGACACAGCGATTAAACCAAAAGTGCTATAACTGAAAAATGAAAAAGAAATGAAATTACATGGGAGTGTAAAGGGTTCTGCATGATGTATTTCCTGCATTCATTCATCTTCCATAAGTGTTTTTTATCTTGGGTCACAGTGGTTTAAATTAATAATTTGTTTATAGTTTGAAATAGAATCATCTTGGTTAGAAAAAATATTGTGGGTAAGTGCAATCAAATGTAATAACTGTAAGGACTGGTCAGAATACACAAGCCCTTCACCTTTACCTCTCACCTAACATACACCAACAACAACACATTTTTTTGTGAATAATTTGTTTGCATTTATTTTAAAATTCTTTGTCACAAATTTGTTTCATAATATTAATGTGTCAGTAGATAGGCAAGCAAGTCTCCAATTGGCAGAGCAGGAAATCTTATGATCATAAGAGATTGAGGGTGCCAATAATTCTGAAGTTAACAGCTTGTAATGGTTTAAAGGTCTGGCCTTTTGGTGAAGTTCTCTGTTATTTCATCAGGTTACAGGACAATCAGTCCAGATCAAATATTAATATTTAAAAGATCATTTCCCTTTGACCTTTTTTCAGTAGACTAAGTAGTAGACAAATTAAAGCAGTATGATCAAAAAGGTAAACTGTTAGTCTATGAACTGCATCAATACAGCATTTTAGTAAAAGAAGGTTCGGAGCGGAGCCTGAACACGCACACACGGTTCATTTCACACCAGCAACATGGATGCAGAAAACAGCCTCTCAGAGAACACCGAGCCTACAGTTCAAGAGGATGAGGATCATGCTAGTGGTCATGGAAGCACAGAGGAAAAAAGGCAACACACAATTTACAGTCTTTAAATCTATGGCTTCTTGCTGAAATATTCAGTTTAAACCATTGATATGGGGTTACGCTTGCTTTAGTCTTTTCACAAGGCCTGATCTAAAGGTTTTAAATCTGCCAGAATATTCAGTTGTAACCTCCAGTAGTAATGAAATGTTTGCTGTCGTTTTCAAAATGCTTGCCACCGTGTCA
>CM074969.1:10910187-10927757 GCA_037577455.1 Pangasius macronema
CTACTTTTCTATCTATTTGTGTGTGTGTGTGTGAGTGCTTTCTGTTGTGTGTGTGTGTGTGTGTGTGTGTGTGTGTGTGTGTGTGTGTGTGTGTGTGTGTGTGTGTGTGTGTATGACAGGGGGCCATGTGGCCTCATGGGTGAAGTAGAAGATTCAATCAAACTGTGGAACAACAAGTGGCCCGAGGCATTTCTTCACACACACACACACACACACACACACACACACACACACACACACACACACACACACACACAGGTGTTTACTTAGAGGAACCCAATAAAGAAAGATTTAATTAATACTTACCAACACTCTAGTATGAGAGGTGAGGTTTATTCATACCTGACTGGCAGCTTCACCAAAATGATTAATCTATGCTACTACCGTATAAAAATTCCATATTTATATATTTGCTGGTAAGAAATGTTTTGTTTGCCTTGTTTGATATTCAGAGGAAACGCTTATGCACTAAACCTGAAAGCTTTAAACGAGACTTTAGTTCTATAATTTAGCTGTAGCTTGTGCTGATAATTCATTAGCAGTGAAACATGCTAACATGCTAATTGGCTGAGGCAATGGGGATCCACACGAGCTGCACTGGAGCGACAAATGCCACCGTGTTATATGTTTTATGTATTTTACTGACTAACAGACCTAAGATGATCAGAGATACACTCTGACCTCAGTGGGTACACAAATACCCATTTTCACCATGAAAATCTTCATGTCCATACCTCTATGGAGGTCTAGGTCCCAAACCCCCGTATACGACATGAAATTCTACATAGTAACATACAGTGAAGAAAAATAGAAACTTTGTGAGGTTTTTTTTTTTTTGGAGATAAATTGATATCAAAACTACAATAAATATGCAGCCTTTGAAACTGGTATTTCTACCACTGGGTAAACTGTAGTCAGTCTGTTAGCATATTTGATCATCTCAAGGACAGAGACCTCCAGAGGGCACATGAGCTCTGGGAAAGACACCAGCACGACTGCAGACATAGTGCAGAGAGCCAGCCCCAGTATACTGTAGCTTCCATCCACAATCCCCATGACATGTGGCCTATTTAGGCAAAAATCAGGGGAGTAGTTTGGAAAGTCACAAGCAAGGGATAAGTAAATGGGTCAGATAGGAGCGTTTGTGCAACCTTCTACGACAAGGTTAAATGATAAAATGTCGAACATCCTGCAGTGTATTAGAGTAATGTCAGACTAAATCTCTCATGTGCAGCTCCCCAATATGTTTACTGGGCACAGATAAGAATTTGGCATTATTTTTTAGAATTTATTTTGATTTAATTTAATTTGAATGTATTTATTTCTGTAAAACTGCTTTGTGACAATGACCACTATTAAAAGTGCAATACAAATAAAATTGAATTGAATAAGGGAAAAAGAAAGTAAATAGAAGTAATGTAGAACTAAAATTCAGAGGAGCGCAAATAACAGATATGAGTGAAGGAAAGACTAGTTAGAAGACAAGCTGACTAGTTTGTGTAGCAGTTTTCTGGTCAGTTGGTGGAAACTCAGTCTGGCAGCACATGTATCATGTCGATCAGCAGCGATATGTTTGGAGTACTACGTTCTGTAGTTTTACGCTACCATGTAAAATCTTCTCTGTAAGAATCTGCCTCAAACCACATTCAGTTCTATGTAACAAAAACTGGATAATGTTGTCACTTAACTATACGCCAGCATTAAACTACGCATTAAACTGATTAACCACAAAGACAATGTAAACGTGTTCATACAGAGTACACCTGTTACTTTACAATACAATTTCAACAGGTGATGTGTGTTAATTACACTGATTAAAGCAAGTATGCAAACATTTTGGAAGAAACAGACTTCCATTACCAAGTACTAAATGTATTTATTTTTATTTATTTGTTCATTCATTTAATTATTTATTTAGTGATCTATTTATTTTTAATGCCACATTCAGTGACGAGAGGGCTAAAATCGAATCTATCTATAGGTTGACAGAGGAAAATAAATGACTACGTTTGTCTTTGAGAAAGTTTTGGTACTCAGTATGAAGTGCTACACAAACTAGCCAGCTGAGTGCAGCTAAGTGCTAAGATGCTAGATATAGCAGTGAAGGATTTGAAAAAAAACATCTCTGTAGGGAAAACCACACCTTCAGTGCTGCTCAAAGCTATAAACCATATTATAATATTAAACATATTATATCATCTCTTACCTTCAAGAATATAGGGTCAAAATAATTGAATACTCGCTCTCTCGCTAAGTCTCTGATATTTGCAATTCTCACATTTCACTTCTTTATTACTTTTATGCATTTTGTGGAATCAAGAGCCATTGCGCTCGGTTGTGCAAAAAATCCAAAATAATCCACTTTAAATCATTTGTTGACAGCGAATAATCTGATATGGATTCCGGACATGAAACTTGTGTTTTTATCTTTGAAAGCCAGAGTGCTTTAGCCCTGCTAGCCCATTTACACCAGCCTCTGCTGGCTAAATTATTCCTTTACCAGTGAAATGTGTGAGTGGATTATGCCTCATTTGTAAGTCACTTTTGCGTCTGTCAGAGCCTGTACTACTCCAAGTGAAACTACAGTCTTGGTGTGAAATCCTGAGAGGTGCAATCAGTCATGAAAAAACTAGGCCACGCTGTTCCCACATGCACGCAGGCAGAGTAGGCAGCAAGGCCAACAACACATATCAGCATCCATCTGCCTGCAATCCTCGCATGAGGAATTCTTCAGGAATCTGCAGCACCGAATAGACTTAATCTTAATGAGCCTTAGAACATTACTTAAATTCTTGCAGTGCTAAGTATGTGCAAGATTAACTCCCGACTGGCAGAGTTGGACCTTTCCTTGTGAGGAAAGCAAGGAATGGTTTATAATAACAGAGGAAGTGCCAACAAATTGCTGAGGGTCTCCCCTACAGCAGTCAGCACCAGCACCAATGTCAACTAACAAGGACAAAAATAGCTGCTGGAGCAACAATGTTGGAATACAACTTCTATTATTAAAGCAGTAGTTTGGTGAAAAATCTAATTTGTGCAGGTTATCCTTCCAATTAACTGTAATGTAGCTGCTGAGCCAAGACATATTGGTGTCCATTGTTTGCTGCTTTTATTTTGTACTGGAGCTATGAGGCTAATGTAGTTTATCTCAGTCCAAATCACTCACTCACCTTCAGCAACCGCTTTGTCCTAGTCAAGGTAGTGCTGGATCTGGAGCCTATCCCAGGAACACTTGAGGCAGGAATACACCCTGGATGGGACCACAGTCTCATGCAGGTCACCTTGCGCACACACACACACACACACACACACACACACACACACACACACGTTCACACTGAGGGCTGAATTAAATAGGAAAGCTGGAAGCAATATTTGTCTCTGGTATTCGAGATATGATTTAAAGAGAGTAATGAAGTAATGAAGATTTGGGCATTTATTTAAAGTGACATTTAAGGTGAGACGTACGTTATTTGTTAGCTGCATTAGCCTCATAGCTCCAGTGCAAAATTAAGAATCAAATGTTGGACACCAACCATGTCTTGGATGATCAATTACATCTGAAATAATGAGGAAAGAGAATTCAGAGAATGTTCAGGGGTAGAAAGTGATAGATGAGCACCAGTATCAGTCCTGACTGTACATTTAGTTCCAGTGTAACATAACATGACAGATGAACGCTGGAATTTAGAAAAGTCCAGGGAGGAGATAGAAATTTACATGTCAGATGTCAGATGCTTTTATTTAAGATACATAGAAGCAAGGGAGAAAACAAACCAAGGGCCCAACATTGTCAATCTGGCAGTGCTAGGATTTAAACTCACGACCTTCATGTCACTAAGCTCCCACTGCCCATGACACGCCTGTGTGTATGTGGCAAGACATTGTGATGGAGGGACACGACGAGGACGAGACGAATGAAATGCTGAAGCCAGCCACCTGCTGTTAGAGAGGCAGATGGGCCTGGAGAGAGCTGCATTTCCTGAGCCACCTGCAGTTAAGCAAAATTAGCTCAACAGAGACAAACCCTCTTATTGCTCCCAGAAGTTCCTCTGAAGCATATTTACATATTGCTTATATGTATATGATCAATCTTATGTGTAGGCTAACGATGTAGGCTTCTTCCAAATAGATCTAGAGTCACCAATATTTCTCAATTCATATAAACGCTCACTGGCCACTTTATCAGGAACACATGTACACCTGCTCGTTCATGCAATGAGCCATTCAGTGGCAGCAGCGCAGTGTATAAAATAATGTACTGCAGATACAGCTTCAGTTAATGTTCACATCAAAAATATTATCTCAGTGAGCTTGACTGTGACATAAGTTTGGTGTATTTATTCCCTAAGGAGTCAGACAGACCACTGTTAATAACTTATTCACACCATCACTACATTTAACCCTAATAACACTGATTGGAAGTGTTGAATGTTTGAAGTGATAGTACAGGTCCAACAGACCTTCAGCACCTTCAGAAACTTTTAACTTGTGGTGTACATTCAGTGTCCAGTAGCCTTTAATGCTAAAGTGAATCAGAGAAACTAAGTGACCTGCGCAGCATTATACATTCTGCTGTCATCTAGCCAATATGTAATTATTCTCAGATCCTGCAAGGGGAGCTACTGAATTAGAAGTGTGAGGAGTGAATAAGTACTGTATGGGAAGTAAAACAGTTTCATTTAGTCTACTCCCAAATCTGATCATTTTTAAACTTTGCTTTATGGTTTGTTCTAAAGAGAGCCAAGCAGGGCTGGCATTACTAAAGCAGCAGCACTAGCTCAAGATCTAGCTGAACAAACTGTAATAAGATCCACATGAATTTCATATTTTGTTTTAGCTGTTTTTTCCCCTCTGCTTTCACCTGGGACAATTTTATAATTTCTTTTTGTTGTTGTTTATAAATGCTGTGTAGTACATTTCAAGGGATGTGCTGCACCTGGAAAACATTTTTTAGGATTGATGATCTATACCAGTACTCTTATACTAATATAAGTCGGCTCTGTCAGGTGACCTTCATAGTTCAGGTTTTCTTTCGGTAGATGCAGGCAATGCCGTAACTGCTGCAGTAACTTCAGCATCTCAGCTGTTTGTTAGCATGTGTGTTTGACTCTCAGCTGCGTGTATGAGGCAGTAAGACAGGGAGGATCTGCTGCACTGCTGCTTGTAGAACATGTACTGTATGTATTCATACAGCAGATGTGATCAGTTATTAGGATAAATGCAAATGAATCTTCTTAATGAAGCACAGACATGTAGGGATGCTTACTATAGCTCATGGCACATTCGTAGTGGCTGCTGATTCTTTTTTTTTTAACAAATTGTTAAAATAGTTTTATAAAATGCAGTGCAAAGTAATGTTATTATGTTAATATAAAGGTAGAGTAAGATTTCATAAAACAATTTCAGACAGTTAGGCAAAATGGCAGTGAGATATCTGGGAGCTGAAACAGTTGCAAATTGACCTGCATACAAATATGGATTTTATTGCAGTTATATACAACACATACATTACAAATATTAAAAAAAAAAAAAAAAAAAAAAAAGACTGGTTTAATGGTAAATCAGTCTGATACAAAGAAATGTTCATACTGTTCACATTTTGGACAAAGAATAAATAAAGTGAGAAACAATCAAGGCAGTGGGTTTGTGCATAATGTAGATAAAATGAAGAATTTCACTTAGATCTGAGATTGTCATTCTCAGTTATTTAGCTGGAGTCTGTTAGTGAAGCACAGCAGATATCCCATGATGCCACTGTTAGCAGCACCGGGACCCTGCAATAATATAAACCATACCCAGTGTACATTTATCAAAGTGACCATTATCTGATTCACACTGATTATAATACTAACACTAACCCACTTCATCTGGTGCACATCAGACCGCAGCAACAGGACAGAAATACAGATAAAATGACAAACACAGAGTTGTTTGTAAAACAGTGTGATCACCTTTCAGTGAGGTCAGTTAGATTAAATAAAGTCCCAGAAGGACGAGGTCACAAGATACGTTTAACAAGAGCCATGAGACCAGCTAAGTGAATGAGGAGCAGCTCTCATGTGATCCTTAGCTTCCATCGCTGGAGCGTAAACACGTTCAGACTAAGTAAAAAATGGAAAAATAATCTCCTACAGTGAAAAATATAAGGAATAAAGTATGATGGCTCATAGGAAAGACTCTACATGGAGAGTGTGGAGGAATTTATCACTGCAGTCCAGTAAACACAGATATTCAGCTACTGTTCCTGGAAAAGGCCCAGGATCCACCATGACCCTGATCAGGATAAAGCGCTTACAGGAGACTTACTACTATGAGAGAAATGAATCAGTATTAATTTGGGAGAACATTCCAGTAACCCAAAGAAACAGGTAAGAAAGCCTTATCTGTAGGTTTGTGGATAGATATTTGGTTAGAGAGCAAACATCTGGAAAAAAGTGGATGTGGACAGTTTTAAAAGGAGAGTTTTTCCATCTCACAACTTACTGTATACCAGTATTATCAAGCCGGACTTTGACTTCTCTACATTAAAGACGATAAAAGCATTAACAGTAACAATGCTTGAATATTATCAGTATGTAACCTCACACACCATTCTCAAGTTTATGCTGGCCATGAGTAACTCCACCTACTGGACAGATGGAGAGTGGAGCAAAACACTAGCTGAAAAAAAGTACATTATAAAATATAAAATTCATGTAAAAGTCACTAGTGTGAAACTCTAAGCCACTGCTATGATGAGGCATCATGGCCACCCTGTGAAGTGCCGTTACTCTGCAGCAGGGGTGGCTGAGATGTCACTGCGATCCTGTATGGCACTGTGTCCTGGGAGAGCATCTTCCTGGTGGCGCTGAGCAGGCGCGAGTAGTTCTCCGGGTTGTACTGAGAAGGTGGATGGTGGTAGCGGAGCAGTGGGAGATCATCTCTCTCTCTCCTGGAGGGGAAGAGCGGAGGCCGGCGCAGGTTCTCTCCATCTTTCAGAGAGTCGGCCAGGGCTTTGCGCTTGCTCTCGGGCAGCAGCATGATGCAGAGCACCGAGAGCACGGCGAATGAGGCGAACACCACGTGGTGCAGGAAGTAGCCGCCATTGTTCTGCAGCTCCATCAGCGATGAGGCGGCTGTGCCCACGCTGCCGGCAGCCATCACCAGACCCAGAGTGCCACCCCTGAGACAGACAGAGCAGCACAGTCATGAGTGAGGCAGACTGCAACTTTCTAATGTGCGCTCCAGTGCAGGTAATGTCTACTGCTTACCGCACGACAGTAGGCATGACTTCACTGGCGAAGAACACACTGAGCATGGCCAGAGCCTGAGAGGAGAGAAGCCCCACGAATGACAGCACCAACACCAGTCCTCCACGCAGGTCTGACAGGACAGATTTATATACAAGTTATGTACGTAATTAATTTTCAAATACCAAAATATTCAAAATACAAAATTTGTTATGATAGATGCTTCAAAATGTCAATAGAGGTGATGTGATATTGTATATTTCTTTTAAATTTGTTTCATATTTGCACTAATTTATCTTGAACCTGGAATATATTGGAGCCATTGTTCTGTTGGAAATTTGGTGATTTCCTGTCAACGTGTCTTTTGTTTAATTAATTAATTAATTATTTTTAAGGGAAAAATGACATTATTCCAAATACTACAGCTTTTCTTTAAACATGTCGTATACGAATACATCTTTGTGTACATTGGGAACACTGGGCATGATACAGGAATATACCATGAATGGGATGCCAGGGCACAATGTGCACAAACGTATTCATTCCTGGGACAATTTAGAATAGCCAATCCACCAGCTGGCTTGTTTTTTGGAGGTGGGAGGAAACCGGAGAACCCGGAGGAAATCCACACAGACACGGAGAGAACAAGTGAAACTGGGGACCTTTGAGCTGTGAGGTGGCAACACTGCCCAGGCAAGCACCTCTTAATACTGTCATTATATATATATTCTACAATTTACCTTCAATGGGAAATCTACCAATATGCAAAATGGAAAAACCCAACCCCCCAACGCTGCATACCCATACCTTTCCCTTGGTGTAATTTAGAAAAATATATTTTATTTGCTAATTCTTTTATTTCTAATGTAATTGTGTTCTCACATGTAAAGGTACTATACGTGATGATGATGATGATGATGATTATTATTACATTGTGTGAGAGCCAGCAGCAGCAGTGATGACAGGCCTGTGACGATTGCAGCTAGCAGCAAAATTCCTCTCCGGCCCACACGGTCTACGGACATGCACAGGAAGCCACATGCAGCGGCCCCCGTCAGAGCACGCAGGAAATAGCCAAAGTAGAAGTGTGGTGAGTAGCTGTGGAGGTTCCGTGTGAAACAGTACTGGATCCCTGTGCCTAAGAAACTACAAAGCAGGTAGAGAACATCACACACATTCATACATACATAAACACACTTGTTTTATTACTCATGTGGGGAGAGTTTGAATATATCAATCATCGTCTGTAAACATTTACAACGTTTGTACTTGTTTAGTTTTTGCAGTCTTAAGTAGATGGAGACGTGTTTCAAGGCACAAAATGAAAATATGACATTGAAAACATGACACTGATATAGGATTTGTCACAGAAATGGTCATTAGCAATGGCGTCATACTCACTAACTATGGCCATAAGGTATATAATAGTGGTGCTGTACATGAATAGTCCATATAGAAGCATTAGAATGTCATTTGAAATTCATCCACAGAACAAAAGCAACTCTATAAGTGTCTGTTGGAAACTGCTAACCGCTTACATGTGATAGCAATTTTAGGACATCAGTTTTTGTTTGTTTTTTGGTAGCTAATTAGACAACTGATACATAAAAGTGTCAGCTGCCTCAAATGCATAGACTTATGCCACATAACTAAAAATAGAATGTGGACTTGATGTGTATTTTCCCCTCTTTGTATCTTCTTCTTCTTCTTCTTCTTTTGGCTTTTCCCTTCAGGGGTCTCCACAGCGAATCATCGCTCTCCACCTATCCNTGAACATGTCCAAACCATCTTAATCTGGCCTCCCTAACTTTGTCCCCCAAACGTCCAACATGAGCTGTCGCTCTGATTTTCCCCTCTTTGAATATATATTAAAAAAAATTAGAATTTTCACATAGTATTTGGACTGTGAAATTTATCCTGGCATTAACTAACAGTGCATTGCTATATGTCATTAAATGTTGTCCTCTTTGAATATGGGCTAAATAACAAGCCAGCACATAGTGCAATAACAAAAAGCTGTTTAGGATGTAAGCTTATTATAGTAAATAGAAAATATTGAATATTTTTCCAGCTTTGGTCTGAATTCATGTGCTGTACCTGGAAACTGAGTACACTGCAGGTTATAACGTGTAAATGCACAGAGGTGTTTAAGTGTCACTCACAGGGTAAAGGCCAGGATGAGACAGTTCCTCCAGATAACTCTGGTGTGACGGAGTTCAAAGATGTGGTGGTACTTTGGCTGGGGGTCTTCTGGGAACGCCACGTCTATCTCTGCACAGTAGATAGGGGAGAGGAGCTCAATACACATAACCACAGTTTCAGACTGAGCCAGACAGGACCCAGTTAAATGCTCTTTCAATGGTGAACTGTCCTGTCCTCAATTCCTGGCCCCCTTATGCTAATTTAATTTCAAACAGTGATGTGGAACATTTATACTGTACGAAAACACCTAGCTAAGAGTACACAGCTCATATTGGATGCTCTCTCTCTCTCCCTCTCTCTCTCTGTGTGTGTGTGTGTAGCCAGGCATCATCATGTGCAGATAATCTCTTGCACAATATAACACACATTATTACAATGTGGACACTATAAAGTTCTTTCAGGAGCATTTCTAAGCAGTGTTACACATTTATTTCTTCCATAGGGAAAGTGTTATCAACACTCGATCCAAACTCAGACATGGCAACTGTCTGATTAATCAGTCACAGCCCTGCAGAGTCACATCACAGCTGCTGTAACATTCCTGAAACTGTCTTGAACACTGAGACAGACAGCAGAAGATCATATTAAGAAAGACACATGCTGTCCTCCATCTATAACAAATTAATCATATCCGTGCTATGCATTAATCAGTCATTTTTTTACCAGTGTAGTCGTTGACACTTCCTGCCCAATACCGAGTTCTTTTCTATCACAGCTACTAGCCTGGGAAGCCGAACCCTTCCTCAAGAAATGTTACACTGCAGCTGAACACGCCTTTAAAGAGGTTTCTAGCTGCTAGGATTGGCGAGTGAGGGAGAGAGGAACGCCACTGAAATGTTTGCAGTCTGATAAGAAAATTACACCCCTGGCCACAGATGGCTATGAAATCGCCAGGATTGATTGCTTACGTCAAACTTTTCTTGATGGATCAGATGGAATGAAGGAATGAATAAAGAAATACATTTTTTTATGATGCCTTTTAATTAATGTGAAGATGTTAGAGGGGCAATTTTAAGAACTTCCTGTATGCTAGAATGGTTTATGTCAGTAAAGATTTCATACGTGTTGCAGCCCGGGGAAAGCCCTTCACACTGTCATATTTTCTACTATATAGTTTTGAAAACTACAGAGTTTCCTAAACTGAATTATATTTCTCTTTTTTTACGTGAGTATCTAAAACACACGTCATAGCTTTTTAAAATCTGGTGACCACCAAAAGAGAAAAATGTGAAAATTTCATTTAAAGATCTCCACTGAAAGACACAAACACACTCACTGTCTGAAAACAGCTGCTATTTGCTGATGCACAAGCAAGTAAGTAAGTAAGTAAGTAAATAAATAAATAAGACTATCAATATGTCTATCTTTAAATCTGTAGCCCACAGCCATTTTTGTATCTTTTGGATCACTGATAAACAAGGTGTTGACCATTTCACCACCCAGAATATGTTTTTAGACTTAAATAAAATGACTTTTACATACATACCTGAAATCACCTGCATTTAATTTCGATTTTTTCCCCTTTGGCACCACCATAGAGGCGTATAGAATTAATACCATAAATGTTTTGAAGTGAGGACTGAAGAGATTGGAGGTGGATTTGATTTGCGATTGATTTTTCAGTAATGGCGGCACCTAGTGTTCAAACCTTTTAATAATAAATTTTTAATAATAAATTCTAATAAATATTCAATTTTAATTCTTATTAGCCTTTAATTCCTATCACACCCTGAGCTTGAAATTTAAACTTGTCAACTTGGGATAGTTTTCTCATCCACCAGTTACTTCCCTGGCCACATGGAATGGTGTCAGATCAACCAGGCCGCTCACACAGAACAGTATAAACACCTCTTCTCTTACTTTAAATTAGTTTCTAGCAGTACTGGCTTTAGATCAATTAATATAAAGACACAGTACATGGTTAAATCTATAAGAGTGACCATACTAATCACTGTTTTGAGAAAGTAATCAACACATTAGAGATATCACTAATGTTAGCCGGCTACCTTGTTTGCTAAGATACTCGCTAATGTCCACCATTATTGATGTGTTGCAGTTTCCATCCAGGATACTGCATGAAGTTCACTATAGTACAAAAGTACCAATAACCAATCAGGCTTATAACTGTAAAAGTGCAGTTAAGGTAGCTTTTTATGAGCTTTATGTGCTCTGACAGAGCAAACAAAAGACACACTCTGAAGGAGGCATCCATGTTTTTTTTCCCCACTTTGTGCACCTAACATCCCAAGGTGGAAATGACGTTATTACAACTTGCGAATGCAGTCGTGGCCTAATGGTCTGAGAGTCGGACTTGTAACCCAAAGGTGAACCTGAAGGCGGTGGGTTCGAGTCTCGGGTCCAGCAGGGATTGTAGGTGGGGGAGTGAATGACCAGCTGCCACCCTCAATACCACGACTGAGGTGAGGCCCTTGAGCAAGGCACCGATCCCCCAACTGCTCCCCGGGCACCGCAGCTAAAATGGCTGCCCACTGGTGTGTGTGCGTGCGTGTGTGTGTACATACTTGGATGGGTTAAATGCAGAGCACAAATTCCAAGTATGGGTCACCACACTTGGCCACAAAGTCACTTCACTTAGAAATTTACAAGGCACCCCAAACGCAGCATTTGTTTGCGTATATGTATGTCCCTACAGGAAGATCATGATGAGAAAACATTACTCTCATTTGACTGTCTGACTCTCAGTCTCTTAAATCCCTGAATTGTATCACGATGAGGTGGATAAAGTGAATAAAACCACAGATGCATCTGACCTTCCAGGAGTGACGCAACAATGCGCGTACCTGTCAGAAGAGTCTCCGCTGGGTAGATCTCGTCTCTCCTACACACTCCGTTTCGGCTGGTGAACAGCTGTAGGCAACTCTTGGCCTGAGGAATCTGAGATGTGGCCAGAAGCCAGCGGGGAGACTCGGGAAACACAGATGGCCAGCTGTTCAAACATACAAACATGCTATTCATTCACTACACACACTCACAAATGTTGTCTACAAGTCAGCATACACACAGACACACATTACCACAGCTCCACATACAAGTCTCCACACACACGCACACACACCGAGCCACATGCAAAGAGTTTAACAATATAATAGTGTGCGCAGGTTTTATGAGTAAGAGTCTGATGGACATTAAGTCTGAAAACCATCCCATACTGCAATTACAAGTGTAGTTTCCTAAGTGTAGCTTCAATGTACCAGACTCTTTTTAAAATTGGAATTTTATGTAGCAAACACAGACATGTGGAGTGATACAAACACTGAACCGTACCAGTGCTGTAATACGAAATATCAGCACTTATGGAACACCACATGTCCAGTCAAATTAGTGGACTAGAACTAACTGTTGTATCTTCTTCTTCTTCTTCTTTCGGCTTTTCCCTTCAGGGGTCTCCACAGTGAATCATCGCTCTCCACCTATCCATATCTTCTGCATCCTCAACACTTGCACCCACTAGCTTCATCTCCTCATTTATTACCTCCATANTGAGCTGTCCCTCTAATGTACTCGTTCCTAATCCTGTCCAACCTCGTCACTCCCAAAGAGAACCTCAACATCTTCAGAGAACTAACTGTTGTATGATAAATGTTAAACCTGATAGTGTACACAGCTCAATAGTGTCTGTTAGTACTTCTCTTTCCAAGAATCGCACTATTCTACTTTCAGAGCCTAGGTTATTGGTGTTAATCAATACAAGGGTTAATAATACATTACAAAAATGCTGATGTGGATGTAGCCCAGGAAGAATCTGAGTTTGATATCGCTGGTTTAGGGTTACTGAGTGGCTAGTGTGTGTGTGTGTGTGTGTGTGTGTGTGTGTGTGTGTGTGTGTGTGTGTGTGTGTGTAAAACAGCTGACTCACCACCAGTAGGACAGCAGCAGCAGTAGAGGTACCGTAGCCACGGCCTGCAGCACAGGCCACTCACTGCACAGCACAGCCAGGCCCGGGAGCATGAGCTCAGCAAACACGGAGAAGAAACCACTCACCATGGACATCATGAGCCTGTGAGGGGGATCACACACCTCCAGACCTGCAGTACACACCCCGAGAGGGGAAAGAGAGAGAGAGAGAAAAAAAACAGTTGCAAAGACAGTTACAGATTTTTCTCTTTTCCTAGACAGAAATCTATTGGTCCTTGTGGTTAAAAAAATATTAACCTGATTAAATCGAAAGCAAAAAAAATAAATGAGAAGTTAAAGTATAAAGTTATAAAGTTATAAGGGGTATACTATAAAAGCCAGTGTTTGAAATAAGATTTCATATTAGTAGTCAGTCTAACAATATAATCTCAATTAATGACAAAACAGCGTTTGGAATGATAGACATAGGCTCTCCATTACAAAGCAGGGTCACTAGAATTATTTTATCTCGAGAGAGAAGAAATGAGAAAATATGAGAGGGAAAAAACTGGAGTGTGAATGTCATCATGATGCTCACATACCTCACATAAATCATCTGAACTCAAATGAACACATATCATTTCACACATATCACGAATAACATAACTAGCTTTATGCTTTATTTCATTACACACTCATTTGCATGTGTACCCTTGGTTATGTTTGTATCTCAAAGTGTTCCAAGTGCATTATGGGTAAGACACATGGTCCACCAGACACAAGATGAGCACTCAAAACTTTTATTATTTGGGATGCTTCTTAGAATGGCCACCATTTTAGTAAGAACTGTCAGTTATGGATTTGGGTTATGACTGGGACAAACCACTGAATTATACAACTTATGATGGATTCATGGGAAATACAACCCAGTACGCATGCTATCTGTTTACTTTAACAAATAAGTCTCCACTGTCCATAATCTGAACGATTAAATGAAAATGAGTTTAAAGATCTTAGAATTTAGGGCAGTTTGCATTAAACTGACTTTTTTTTGCAATAATGTGATGACATCATTTCTGTCAAAAGCTGTTGCAAGGGATTTGCTTCATGACAAAAAATATTGTGTTTGATAAATTCCCATCATCAATTTCATGTCTATCAGAAACCATGTACCATTTCTGGTAAAGGGTATTGAAAACACACACACACACACACACACACACACACACACACACACACACACACACACACACACACACACACACACATATATATATTTCTCTGTCAAGCATTTAAGGCATCAATAAATTATCCACTAAACTCAAATAGAAAACGTTTTGTTAATATTTAAAACAGGTATGTTGCTGTCTCCATCACCTACACCAGCAAGTATTTCAAAGCTCTAAAACATTTTTCACCTAACATCCCTCTGATGGAAAGTGTCTGTTGTTTGCTTGCAGTCTTCCGTGAATGTGTGCAAAACTGTGTGAAATTCCTCAATGACTCTAGTCCCAGATTTCTATCTGCCTCGATCCCTAACGAGAAGCCAGGAAAGAAACTTCACTTCCTCCCAGTGCCCTCCATCCTACTATTGTTCTGAAACACTTTGAAAAACCATAAGCTTCCATCCATCACTGTTATTTCTTCTCAGATTTTTCATCTGAACTGAATTTCACTTCAGACCTCAGAGGAATTTGGGCTTACTAAGTGTTTCAAGATTCCTGCTCCTTGTTCCACCTTGTACCTCCTTCTCCTACGCATTTCAGAGCTCCCACACTTCACACACCCTTACACAGTGTGGTCACTGGACTGTATGTACAGAAGTGCAGTACATGGTGTTCCCTTAGCTTTTTCCTCAGGTTTATGCACAAATACACTCCTACTGTATATAACAATCACAGGAAGGCCAAATGAGAAAAACATGTCTCATACTATAGAGGGCTTTTTCCAGAGGAAGTTTAAAGGCTTGGGGAAAGCCTTCAGCTTGTACTCTTATTTACTCCTAACGCAGAAGATGACTGATTCAGAGACAGATTTCCAAGGTGGTTTCTGGAAACTTTGCCTGTGATGATTCCAACAGGGTCATATAACAGCAAGACAAGCATGAAAACGAGTGTAAACAGATGCTGTAGCTAAAAAATATCAACAGAAACTGAAGAAACTATCCAGTGTTCTGTATACAACTGTCCACAAAGGACACGTTAGAAAGGACATCAGTGACTTAACTGCTAGTGTGTCCACGATGGCCAGTGCAGCTCATGTTAAGGGTCTCTGCTAGTGACCAGGTTATGAGTTCAAAAGTGAATAAACTAAATAAACAGGTTCTGACATCCCAGCAATGTCTGAGAGCCACTGCTGTGTCCCTCAGCTGCTCAGCTGTATGCTTATGATTTTACTTTAAGCAGAAATTCTAACTAGAAATGTAAAGAGGACATTAAAAAGATGGATGCATTACTATCACAAAATGATTAAGTGCCAATTATTTCCCTTTATACTGGAGAAGTGTGAGGAATACTGTGAAGCAGATGCAACTACTGACCATGTTACACACAATGGACAGTCTATTAGGTAAACCAGCCTCGTGCTTACAGTCATTGGTCATTTTGACACACACACACACACACACACACACACACACACACACACACACACACACACACACACACACACACACACACACTCTAAGACACTCCATCACTGGAAAAGGACCACCATAGGACCACTGCTGAGCAGATACAGGGCTGGTGGATCATTCGGCACAGGGGTGACACTGACATGCATGCTGGGATTTTTAAAAACCTTAAGTGACTGGTAGTATATAACATATACGCTAATATAAATGTCCTTTCATTGTTTGTAAACAAATTTACATAAGGTTTGTACAGGTTTTAAACCGGCACTAGAACGCCCTGTTGGTAGAAGTCCAGTGTAATTTTTTTAAGCTCAGCCTTTGCTATAGCTGTTATGCTAATTCTTCTTTGAGGTCAGTAAAATATGACTAAGAACATGTTTTCCAGGAAGGCAACATGGGCAACACACTGCAGTGTTTAATGCTGAAGTCTTGCGAATCACTTTATAAGCAGATTTCGTTATTCAGCACTGCTACAAAAAAAAGGTTAACGTCTGCTAGCGCCCCACTAACTAATGGGAAACTAGTTTCATGCAGAACGTTCTAACATTTACAGTGTTGCACTGTTTAAGTGTCAGTATCTTTCTAGAGGCAAAAATGGATTATAGTTCAGAAAATCTATTCCTGCTGGGAAGAACGAGGATTTTGTAGCTCACGAGTGACTATAATTCCTCATGTCTACCCATAATGCAACAGTGCAGCCCTACCACCTTTATGCAAGTCTACATTTTCATGCTGATGCCTATTTACTCCTTCAAGCACAAGCAAACAGTCTATCAGTCTACCTGATTCTATCAGCATGAAGCCAGACAGGATGTGGGAGATAAACAGGACCTTCCTATTCCGCATCGACATCCTGCTACTTGATTACACAAACAAAGTGACATGCCTTCTTCTGATGTTCTTCAGAGGATTTACCAATACAAAAAAAAAACATCTTTTTATTACACGCAAAGATAATCTAAATTAGGCAAACTGCCTTCAGCATAATAAATGTTTGACCTCCTTATGTACACTACTGTGTGCGTGTGTGTGTGTGTGCGTGTGTGTGTGTGTGTGTGCGTGTGTGTGTGTGTGTGTGTGTGTGTGTGCTGTTGACATAACTAATGGAACTCACGGGTGATGTAGGAGGAGAGGAAGACACCAGCGAGCGCGGTGCCTTGGCCCAGGCGGAGGAGCTGAAACACCACGAAGCTCTTGGAGAAACACACAGCGACTCCGAGCAGGCCCGAGAAAGACACAGAGATCAGCAGAGCCCGACGCCGACCTAACCTAAACACACACACACACACACAGTAGACATGATAACAACATAACCATATATCAGTTTACAATACAATACAATACAAGTGGCATGTTTCGCTAAAAAAAAAAGAAAAGAAAAAAAAGCAAGTATTAAAGAAAAAAAAAATCATAAATAATTCATAATTAATTCCTAAATAATTAAAATACAAATTATTTAAATTATTTTAACCTATCATTTATAAATTTATTAATAAAGATTAATAAATATTATAATAAAAATTTATTCATATTAATTATAAGAAATAAAAAATGAAGTTAAAGACTACATTAAATAATTAGAATGAATTTAAAACTTTAATAATTAAAATAATAACACTGCAAAAATAATGACATCATTATAAAATTAT
>CM074969.1:10932334-10949056 GCA_037577455.1 Pangasius macronema
GCACAAATCTCCACAGCCATGTTCCAATATCTAGCGGAAAGCCTTCCTAGAAGAGTGCAAGTTATTATAACAGCACAGGGGGACTAAATCTGGAATGGGATTTTCATCAAGACCTTATGGGTGTGAAGGTCAGCTGTATAACCTTTGGCCATATAGTGTATGTTTATGACCGTTAAAAAGAAAAAATAGTGTTTAAAAAAATAATAATAATAAAAAAAAAAAAAAAACGAAGTAAATGGTTAAAGGTGGTTAAAAATGCTTTGAAGGATGGGTTCTCTGTTGAGTCTGGTTCCTCTCAAGGTTTCTTCCTATCACCATCTCAGGGAGTTTTTCCTTGCCANACTTCACTTTACTTTTGTTTGTGTAAAGCTGCTTTGAGACAATGACCTTTGTAAAAAAGCGCTATACAAATAAAAAAAAAATGAATTGAATTGAATTGAATTTGAAGGTCTTCCAGTGTAGTGTTAACATCTGTTTGCACTTGTTTTCTTTAGTGAATCTGGAGAATGTATGGATTTGACAATCTAATGCTGATTATTGGTTTGGGAAAAAAAAAGCTATTAATACATGGGAATATCTGAAAGCTACAGAGGTCCTGCTGCTCTTTGCAGCTTGCAGATTACACATTGTAACCATCCTAGAAAGAGTCTAAATGTGTTTAATTTAGGGATCCCATCTGTGCTCATGTGGATAAGATTATCTAGCTACTAGCATGCCAGTATATTGCATTTATGCACTACAATTGTAATTTTGTATCGATTGCTTTTTGTATTGTTTGTCTTATTTGTTTTTTCCCCCTAGCCTGGGTGCACTTATGTCATTCAGCTGAGTGGAGAGGGCAATGACCACATAGAGAGAGCACTTCCTCAGCACAAAACAATAGAGGTACAAGAATGCAATTATTAATTTTTTTTTTTTTTACATTTCAAACATTTATAAATGTCAAGTGTTTCTTTATGTTGTAGGTGGGTAGCAGTGACATAGACGGGGTCAACATCATCGCCTTCAGACAAATTAATCAGTTTGACCTGAGTGGCAATATTATAACTTCATCTGAGCATCTCCCAACTCTCTTGGTAAGAATATTCCTGCTTAGAATATTGAAATCCATTTGCTTGTTTTGGAATTGGTAATACACTTCTGTTCATTCCCAGGTGAAGCTCTACAAGAGCGACAACCTTGACAGTCCCTTCCAAAGTGTGCCACTGGGCCAATCGCTTTTCTTCCACTTCTCCCCTCTCCCACGTGATGGAGAGGTAAATCCGTTTCCCCCTCTTATGACTGCATATGATTTATGCTTAACATTTCATTATTCAATACTAATCGTATTTGTTTTCTCACTGCAGAGTTATGTTTTAATGTTGGACACCACTCTCCCTCGCTCCCAGTTTGACTTTAAACTTCCTCAGGTCTCCTTCACATCCTCCGGCTACCATAAACATGTGACGCTCACTTTCAACCCTACTGTATGTACACACAAAACGGTCTATGGATAGGAAGCTAGTCTTTTTGCAGATTTGTAAGTAATTTGTAAATGATGTTTCCATTTACTCTTCACAGCGAAAGCTTCCAGATCAAGAGGTTGCTCAGGGATCGTACATAGCACTGCCTCTAACTTTGCTGCTCTTACTGGTGGTGTATAATCATGAAAGGGTAATTATTAATTTTACTGTTTTTAGAATAGTTTGCAGCAAATGAATTGTTGTGCCTGATTTTGAGTAGATTGGGCATAGCAAATTATACCAAAACGTCTGTTTTATACAAACATAGTTACAGCAATATTTATTTAGATGTAATGGATTGATGTGTTTAATTGTACAAGCAAGATATACTTACTTCCTTTATTACACACACAGCTGAATCAGTTATAAATTAGAAAAACATGCTGACCTCATTCACATACAACTTTAAAAGATACTTTTAATATAAGAAAGCTAAAATAATATTAAAACTCTCCACTAACTGTCTACATGAAAACTGCAGTCATGCAGCAATGATTTACTGCAAATATCATCAGACTGAGTCAAACAATGACCGAGACAATGGCTAACTTTGCCTTGCACACCTCTTTGCTGAGTGTGATGAGTGGCTCAGTGATCATTCAATTTAATCTACCCAGTGCAATTATTATAGCTGATTTTTGTCAGCAACAAAATGCAGCAATAGCAAGCCCATGCACACTTGGGTCCTTTCTGCTCTAGGGTTTTTGCAGTGGGCATATTTCCACAAAATCATTTCTCAACCACCTCTGAGCCAAAAAATGACGTGGGGCCACTCGTATCACGGGGCTAGCAGAGCTAAGCCCCACACTGTCTTTCAAAGATAAAAGAATCAATACAAGGTTTCGTTTTTAGTGCCCCCTCATCTTATTTTGCGAATAACAAATATTTTAAAGAGCAGTGTCTTATTTTGTTTTGCTACAGTGCAACAGCACCTCCAGTGGTTGTGAGGAAAAACATACAGAATGAAATGAAGCAAGGCTAGGGCTAACTGTACTGAGCCCGGTGCTGTAGATTCATGCAGCCTATCAGTGGCAGTTGTGTCAGGTGATTACACAGAGTGATGCCCCTAGAGATGCCCCTAGAGATGCCCCTAGAGATGCCCCTAGAGATGCTAATGTATTCTAGCCCATTTCAATGACATGTCCGGTCTACGTCATCAGCAGTCACGTTACAGATTTGTAGGAGAAACTAAAAGTATATAGACTAAGTACACATTTTCTAATCAAAATACAAATTACACAAAAGGCAGAACTATAGATTTTGTGAGCATAGATTATAGATATCACTATCACTATAGATTTTTTTTGATTAAATGAAAGTGTTAGAATCTTTCTGTTTACTGTACTTTTTATTTGGAGGAAACACACCATGAAGCCAGTGGAGCATTATGGAATTGAAGCACTAAATGCATCAATCACTGATGCGACCCCCATATCTACCTATATTTACAGCTTTTAACAAATGCTCAAACTTATCCAGAATGACTTACAGATGTTATTGTTGTTATTGTTATTATTATTATTGTTCTTATTATCATCAATATTAATAAGACCTATGGAGATAATGTATTGGCCAACTCTTATAGTTTCATTGTCGAGCTATTGATGGATATTAATTTTTAGCCCTCCAATCTCATACTACCACCAGCCTCCATTCCATGTCTTATATGTATTTATATCTCGCTTGTCACAAAACATTACATTTACTATCTATGGCAGTTTAGAAGGTGCAACATTTACCATCTGTTGCATACAGCTGTGCATATGCATATGTTTGATAAATGTCAATTTTCTAGTGCGTACTGATGTGTAAACGCTTCTTACACACAGAATTAGCACTTTTTCTCTCCACAATTTACATCAGGTTGCTATTAACTATTCAACCATTGCTACAGATTAGCAGTGAGTGGTGAATATCGAGCCTGATGTGGAGGTCGTTCGCAGAAATACAAAAATGAGAACCCATTGCACGATATCTTATTACAAAAAGAAATACCAAAACTACACAGAAGTGTATCTATTATTTTTCTGCATAATCTCCATGTTATTCAATGCAAGTGTTTCAGCATTTAATGAGTGTCTGGATTCCTTTAGAAAAAAATTCAATTCTATTTGACTCACCTTTGTACAAAGCCATGGATATATTACTGTGTCATCTGCTGCATAAATTGATACTCTAATTAATGTACATAAAAATACAAATCCTGTCATTAATTATAAATATAGGCTACTGTGACTTTGCTGAAAATACATGGCCTGGGTGTTTTAGATGACTGTTTTCGTGTATGAAATCCACAACGCATATTACTTATTTATTTATTTATTTATTTATTTATTTTTGGTATTTTTTAAGATATGCATTAGGATTTCTTTTACTGTGAGTTTACTGTGAAGCCTGTTACTGTGTCAGCCATTCACTGTCAGTATTATTCACGAAACCTGCCATTATCTGTAGCAATGGGGTCAAACCCACCTCTTACTGTTATTAGTAATATTTATATATGTTGGGCTATAGCAGGCTACACTAACAACACTGCTTTATTACACACAAATGCTTTATAAAGTAGAGAAAACCTTTTTTTTACATTTCTGCATAAACTATTAGTTTAAAAATAAATCCCTTCAAAATCATGGTTGATGGAGTAATGGTGTGCACCCTGTGGTCCGCAGGTGATCCCACTCTTCCTGCAGCTGCTCAGCCGCATTCAGGGCGTCCGCAGCCTGGCACAGACTAGCAACGATGGGCAGGCCGTGGAGGATGCCAAGCGCCCAGCCAAACGACCCAAGACACGACGCACATGAGACACCAGGGCCACGCCCACCACAATTATATCTCTGGGTTATTAAAAAAAGAACTGTGAAGGCCAAAGGGATTCAGACCTTTTACGTTCATCATAATACTTTTCTTTGCATGGACTGTCTACATAGTGTCAAAAGTTATCAATAGATTGAGGTACATTTGATGTGCATTGATAACTATCTGGTCCCTGGTATATGTGACTGTGGCTCAGAGATCCTCTGTGAATACGGGTCCTCTGTGAATGTTGGATGTGAAATGATACCTGTGTGTTTATATGTTGTAGATTCTAAGGCAGGACACTGACTCAAGAAATTAATAATGATTATGGTTTAGAAATTGAGTATTTATTAACGAGGAGAATTAGTAGAATCGGTTTGCCCAGATTTTCTCTTAGGTGGTTGTTTTATTGTTTTGTTTTTTTTTTCTTTGTTTTTTAAATTTTGATCATAAATTTCTACTGTTGATCACATTTTTTCACAACAAATAACATGCATTAAATGACAGATTTTTGAATGTTCTATTTGACTTAAATAGTTCACGAAATGTTTTTTTAACATAGCAATAAATATACAGCTCTAGGTGTGAAGCAAAATGTGTGAACTACAAATATATTAAATTCTGTTCTGTAATTTGTTAAAAGTATTCAGTGAGTTTAGATCACAGCCCATAGCATGAGATCACAGGGTCATTCTGAATATGCAGACATAAAATAAGAGTAATCTCCAAAATACCCCTGCATGTGCTAATGACTGTATGTTGTGTGGCTTTGACACTGGAATTATAAGTCTCTATCTGACTTTTGGTAAAAAAAAAAAAAAAAAAACTACTACTAATAATAATAGCAATAGATAATAATAGACCCTGACCAGGATAAAGTGGTTACTAAATATGACTGCATGAATGATCCTTGGAAGATATCAACCCTGATAGTAAGTTGAGTAATGGCCCAAAATGGAATACACTTACCACTTAATCTGTAATCTTGTGGAATAAGTCCAGTGAGCTCATCCATCTCATGTAAACTGTTGCTTAATATTGGGTCACTTTTGGCCCACAACACACTTGCCACTACCATTGGACCAGATTTCTCTTCTATCTGGGAAATTCTTTAGTATTTGTCAATCAACAGGATTATTTACATTATTGAATATTAAGTAACATAAATGATATAAAAAAATAGGCTGTGCTATTACCTATTATTATAATAATCAACGACAGGGTATGGTAACAAACCCAGTAAATACCTGGCAAGACAGCTAAATCAGTGACAAAACAACACAATACCAGTTAGGGAAACAGGAGAGAAGATGGGCATTAATTGTTTTTTTTCTCATCTTTTTATATATAAATATTACTATAAATTTATAATTATTATATGCACCTGACAAAAACAGCACAATATAGAAACTTGAATTTTTCTCTAGTATCAATTTTCTAAAGTGTCAAAAGATCAAAAATACTGAAATGGATAATGTCAGTGGCTAACTACATCTAACTATCTAGTATCTAGTACCATTGGGGCATGAATTCCAAAAGACTTCTGAAGGGGTGCTGCGGTATCGGGCATCAAGATGTTAGCAGCAGATCTTTTAAGTCCTGTAAGTTGCGAGGTGGGGCCTCCTTGGATTGGACTTGTTTGTCCAGCACATCCCACAGATGCTCGATCAGATTGAAATCTGGGGAATTTGGATGCCAAAGTAACACCCTGAACTCTTTGTCATGTTCCTCAAACCGTTCCTGAACATTTTTTGCAGTGTAGCAGGGCACACTACCCTGAGGAGGTCACTGCCATTAGGGAATACCGTTGCCATGCTTGATCTGCAGCAATGTTTAGGTAGGTGGTATGTGTCAAAGTAACATCCACATGAATGCCAGGACCCAAAGTTTCCAAGCAGAACATTGTGCAGAGCATCACACTGCCTCCGCTCGCTTGCCTTCTTCCCATAGTGCATCCTGGTGCCATCTCTTCCTCAGGTAAGCAATGCACCGACCCACCCACATGATGTAATATAAAACTTTCATCAAACCAGGCCACCTTCGGTGGTGGACAGGGGTCAGAATGGGCACTCTGACTGGTCTGCGGCTATGCACCCCATACGCAGCAAGCTGCGATGCACTGTGTTCTGGCATTAGATTTTTCAGCAATTTGTGCTACAGTAGCTCAAAACGAGCCAGCCTTCGCTAACAGCGCGCATTAGTGAGCCTTGGGTCCCCATGACCCTGTTGCCTGTTCACCGGCTGTCCTTCCTTGGACCACTTTATTAGGTACTAACCACTGCATACCGGGAACACCCATAAGACCTGTCATTTTGGAGGTGTTCTGACCCAGTCGTCTTAGCCATCAGAATTTGGCCCTTGTCAAAGTCCCTTGGATCCTTATGCTTGCCCATTTTTCCTGTTCCAACACTGACCGTTCACTTGCTGCCTAATATATCCCTCCCCTTGCCATTGTAACAAGATAATCATTGTTACTCCCTTCATCTGTCAGTGGTCTTAATGTTATAGCTGATTGGTCTATATACAGTGGGGTCCAAAGGTCTCAGACCACACTTATAATCTGGGATTATTTTTTTAATTTAAAACTGGAAATAAACGAAGTTTTAGAATTTTCACAATTCTAAGACAAAAAAGGAAGTGTGTAACATCATGACAACATCATACAGTATTCAAGATGTTGCACAATTTCTAGGTCACTATTTGAAGTAAAGCATCAGGATCATCAGGTTTTACACAAACTTGTGGAGTTTGTTTCAGCTCAAATGCACACTGTCTTAAAGCTAAAATGGGACATACCAAATACTCAGAAATTCTGCAATTCACATAAATATTTCTAAAGTTGTACTTTTCACTGAAGCAGTTGCTGATAATATAATTTGTAATGAAAAGCTTTGTATTAAATTGAAAAGAATGTCATACCGATGCAATAGTGGTACACTAGTACCCTCAGACTTTTGGACCCCACTGTTTGTATATAGTGTGATTCAAAGTCACAGAGACTTTTTCTTCGTTCTGATGTTTGATGTGAATATTAGCTCTTGACCTGTGTCTGCATGATTTTTTGCAATGTGCTGCTGCTACATGATTCGCTGATTAGATAACTGCATAAATGTGCAGGCATACCGTTGTTCCTAATAAAGTGGATGGTGAGTGTATATACACATATATACAGGTACATATACATGGAATAAGATTAAGTATTTGTTAAGTCAGCAGACTTCCTCCCTTCATGCCAGGACCTGGTGTTTAAAAGATGGAAAAAGGGTTAGACCATCTTAAAAAATTATATAAGAATAGAACCAGACAATCCTCTGAGGGCTTACAAATATATAATTCACAGCATTCTCATTTCTTCCTGTACACGTAAGACCTTTAGTTTTAATGAGTACTCAATCCTGAAACATCCTTTCTGGAGGAAGTTCTCAAATAGCCTATCCCTGATAAATTAATTTCATGCATATATGGGAACTTTTGAATGAAATTAAATCATTCTACTGAAGCCATTAGGAGACAATGGCAGCATGAACTTGGACAAGATATAGATGACTGTCGGGAATCTCTTAAGGGAAATGCCCTAATAGCTGTAATACAGATAGAGAAACCCAATTTAAAATACTATACAGAATGCAAATTACAGTGCCCAAAGTGTAATGCAGACTTTGGCGTTCATATGTTCATATGTTCTGGACGTGCCCAAGGTTTCAGAAATTCTGGAGGAAAGTGAGGAAGTAGTTTCTGTTCTGGGATATAATTGACAGTTACAGGTGAGGTCATAAGGTTACATATGCCTTGCAGAATCTTCAAAATGTTAATAATTTTTAAAAAATTAGGGATCATAAAAATTTTATTTTGTTTTTTATTTTGTACTGCCCTGAATAAGCTATTTCACATAGCAGATGTTTACATATAGTCCACAAGACACAATATTAACTGACTCCAACTGTATCATCCCTTCAGTGTATTTTGGCAGCTGACATGGACAACATAATGCTAAGTTAACCATTACTTGTCGAATATTTCTATATTTCACAAGGAAAACTATCTTTAAACACTGGGTATCTAATATTATACCTTAATTAGGAGACTGGTATGGGGAAATCTTAAGAATATTAACTCTGGAGAGAGTGTTTTTTTTTGTTTGTTTGTTTTTTTTTTTTCAAAATGCAGTACATCTGCCTGAAGAGTAGTCTTTACTCTCCTTTTTATGGTTTTCTTAATATACATACACACATGCATACATACATGTATATGTATGTATGTATGTATGTATGTATGTATGTATGTATATTCAGTGTGTGTGTGTGTGTGTGTGTACATAATTTTTCACAGTGTATTGTACTTATAATAAAAAAGAGCATGAGTACTAATATAGTGTACCTTTAAAATATTACAGTATAATATAAGGTGCTTAAGGTGAGTAAAGTAAAGGTATAAAAGCTGTCCTTTTGAGAGTACCAGCCCAGTGACAAGAAAATACCTTTTTTTCTGAGAGTGCATTAATGACGCGAAATGTTCACTGGTAACTGATTTGATATTTTTACAGAATAGGCTGAAAGGATCCAGATGTGGTCAGCTCAGGCTGCCTACCGTCAAGTGTCTTTAGCCCGGATGTGGGCTGCTGGTTTCCGCTGATATCCTACAGTGCGCTGCGTGTGTAAATGATAGGTGAGCTACTGCCTGCATATCGCTGCCCCAGAGAGCCGACGGGCTTCAGAACCCGGTAGAAATCTTTCCCTCCGGGGATTTTCCGATACATAGACAACAGTATCATCTTCATGTCCGTGCGCAGGACGCGTCTGAGCTGAGCGTCTGCGGCAGTCCGGCCGTCAGTCTCGGTGAAGATGGTGAAGAGGAAGAGCTTGGAAGACAGCGAGCAGGAGAGCTGCGGAGGAATACCATTTCCCATCCAGACCTTCCTGTGGAGACAGACCAGGTTGGGGATTTTAGCCGTGAGGAGAAATCACATGTTTTTAGGCAAAAATTGACATGTAATTATAGGCTAAAGCCATTTATATGTGCTCGCTTACTGAGGCAGATGCGAGATTTGTCTTCACCCTCCCTCTCTCCTAGTCATTTTGCTAGATCTCAATATTCACTTCCAAGTGTTTTACTGGTTTAATGCTATCTTTCACAATCCATGTGTGATAAAATGGGCTGTGTATTTAACTATGTATTATTGTATTTAATTCAGTATATGATGTATACATATACAATGTATATACATATAGCCTATATATATATACACACACACACATTGAGGGTGTTTAAATGTCGTGCTCATTGGCCTCAGACTGTCTTGCTGTTTTGCGTCAGATTGTTCACGAACAATAACACAATACAATACATGTAACCTAATAACTAAGCAGTTCTTGGATGTCTGTCAACACCTGTTTCTTTATTCGCATTCTTTTCAGCGCGTTTTTGCGACCGAAGTTAGGGAAGCAGTATGAAGCATCCTGTGTGGTGAGTACTCAGTGCTCCTCTGTGCTGCTTGCTCCCCTCACCCATCCTCCTTCACCGCTTATTACACCTGAGGCGTCTGCCACTGTCACGTGACTGGTCACGTGGCCTCATTCTGTGCGCAGACTGCTATCTGATATTGCGCAACAGACCTCGCAAAATTAATTGAATATGTAACAATGGCAGTGAATGCAAAGGGCTGCTTTTGGTATACTGTACAGGATGTATGTATGTATCGTAAAGCCTGCTGACCACCTGACCACACCATATACAGGGGATATAAGAAGTCTACACATCCCTGCTAAAATCTCAGGTTTTTGTGATGTAGAAAATGTAACCAAGATAAATCATATCTGATCTTTTTCCACCTTTAATGTGATATAGCAACCAACACAATTCAAGTGAAAAACAAATAGAAACATTTTAGGAAAAAAAAAAAAAAACTTACAATAACCTGGTTTCATAAGTGTTCACACCCTTTTGCATGTTTTGTTTGTAATAAGGCACTCAGGGTTTTTTTTTTGTTTGTTTGTTTGTTTTTTTAAAGCTACTAAGGTAGCACATCTTGATTTGGCAGTTTTATTCCACTCTTCCTTGCAAAAATTGCAAAATCTATCAAATTGCAATGGCATCTCCTGTGCACAGTCCTCCTCAAGTCATTCTACAGGTTTGCGGTAGGATTTAGACATAAACTCTTACTGGGCCTTTCCAAAATGTTGATCTGCTTCTTCTGAAGCTGTTCCATCCCTGTTGACTTGGATTTGTGCTTTGGGTTGTTATCATGCTGGAAGGAGAAAATTTTCATCCTTTCTCTTACTAACAGAGGCCTGCAGGTTTTGTGCCAAAATACGTTGTTATTTGGAGCTATCCATGATTCCCTCTGTCCCAAACGTGGCAGCGGCACTTTGTCAGAGAGAGAGCCAAAGAGGAAGGCGAGGCTGTACACGGACCTTAGGTTTTATCAAAGGCCTTAACAAGTCTTGGCCATTCTATTCAATTAAGTTCAGTTTTATTTGTATAGTGTTTTTAACAATGGACTTTGTCACAAAGCAGCTTTACAGAAATAAATGGATTCAAAAAATATGTTGTAAATATGTGAATTTATCCCTAATGAGCAAGCCAGAGGCGACGGTGGCAAGGAAAAACTCCCTGAGACGACATGAGGATGAAACCTTGAGACTCAAAAGGGAACCCATCCTCATCTGGGTGACAAAAGGTAGTGCAATTATAAATATTATTCTATTATTGTGTACTATATAGACAAATAGTGCAAATGTGCAACCAGTAAATTCATCACAGTTTTCGCAAGAAGTCCGGTTGTTTAAAATCTATTCCATGATGGAGTCCTGAGTACGAAACTGCAGCCCCAAAGCCACTACAGCAATCGCAGTCCCAAGCCATTACAGTACAGCTCCCCATATGAGCTCCCCATATTAGACATGAAGTAAATACCCTGCATCTATCATTAGTGTCATTGTATCTCAATGCTGAATTGATCAGCATTTGCCTAATCAACAATGTCACATGACTTACACACACTCAGAAAAAAACATCTACTAAAGTGCACCTTTCAGGGTTCCCGAAAACAGCCGATACCCAAGGCTTAGATTTGCTTCAGTGGATAATCTCACCTGGATACTGTAGAATTTGTACCTAACAACTGCTGCTGTTATCATAAAAACTGTCCTGAGCTCATCCCATGAATCTACTGTTTGACTTTACACTATTACACCTGTATGCTGTAATTATTTATAATCCCTCCCTCCAGTGCCACTCAGATGTTTGCTCAGGGAGTTTTTCTTGGAAGCTTGCTCGTTAGGAATCTAAACTTAAATCTGGATTTCTGTAAAGCTGCTTAGAGACGATGATATCTACTGGTACGGCGTGTAAATCTTTGTAGTTACCTGGGAAGCTGAGTGTAGTGTACCTTAAAACTCATTTAAGTTACATAATCGGATCTTAAGGACCACTATTGTACCATTAGCCCCTTTTGTACAAGCATTTTTTAAAATTTTTTAAGAAATTTATAATTTAGGAGGAAGACATTAAGTGTGAACACGTGTGTGAAGTCAGAAACAAAACCTACAAAAGAAACCTAGTGCATGTCCCAGGAAATGATCAGGACAACGATCATTTATTTAGAAGACAGTCATCTTGTGTGAACTGGTAAGAACAACGGTAGGAAATGACTCCGGGTGCAGAAAGCAGTCACCAGACAGGTAATGCAGCTCCTTGGTGCCATGTCTCGAACCACACAGCGTCATACTTGGCATGATATGATAGAACATCAACACTGGTCGCATTCTGATGAGTTGCCATGGATACGCCAAAAACGGTGGCGTATTACTTAAATGTAAACGCACCTATTATTCACATTTTCAACACACTTCTCGTGTGCTTTTGTTACGTTCTTTGATCATCAGTGAATACTGCTATTCTATCTGTGTGTGTGTAATCCTAGGTTGATATTACATACAATGATAAATACATATGAATAAGGCTGGTTAAAACAGACTTCTGAGCAGTATGAGTGTAGAGTGGACTGACCGTAATACAGAATCCAGCACATGCAGCGATTTATTTTTACACTGCTGTCTCACTGTCATCTGATATCACTAGCAATGCTAGCTAAACATGCTTCGATACACATTTATTGCCTTCGCTTTATCTGTTACCCTGAATGTAATTCGTGTTAAATGTTAAACATACGATTTAACTTGCTATGCTGAATATAGTGTTATATTTGTAAAGTTTGTTCGACAGCTGTAAACATATTGAACAGATAAACAGCGAACTTGAGATGGACTTGAGATGTTTTTATAGATTCAAATTCAATTTGTCACACAGACAACCATACACAGTACAACGTGTGGTGAAATGCCTTTTAACGACTGTCTGTGACATAAAATAGAATTTACATACAGTTAGAAAATGGGAAAGTATTAAAAGAAAAAGTATAAAAAATACAGAATGTAAGGAGTTAGACAGGAGACAGAAACAGTCTGATAAAGTGCAGATATGTGCTGTTGTTTTGTACAATGTAAAGCTGGGCAACGTAAAGCTGAGCGAGTTGTATGAAACTGCCCACATATATAATAAATATTTATAAATACAGTATAAGTGTAATACAGGATAAAATGGTTCCTGAAGATAAATGAACAGAAGATGTATTAAGGAATGTAGGGAGTGTGGGTGCTGTGAAAGCGAGTCCAAGCTCTAGGCCTGTTTTCCTAGCTTATCCTAGATTGTGATCATTTAGGTCTCTAACAATTCCCTCCCGAAGGTCAACCTGAAGGTGAACCTGAAGGTGGTGGGTTCGAGTCTCGGGTCCGGCAGGGATTGTAGGTGGGGGAGTGAATGACNCGCTCTCTGCCACCCTCAATACCACCACTGAGGTGAGACCCTTGAGCAAGGCACCGATCCACCAACTGCTCCCCGGGTGCCGCAGCTAAAATGGCTGCCCACTGCTCCGGGTGTGTGTTCACGGGTGCGTGTGTGTTCACTACTGTGCGTGTGTGCACTTGGATGGGTTAAATGCAGAGCACAAATTCTGAGCATGGGTCACCACACCTGGCCACAAGTCACTTCACTTCACTTCACTTCACTTCACTTAATACCATGTTCATGAAGCTCCGCCCCCAGGATCTACAGTGGCCCATAGAGTAGCCTGTACAAAATGAGTGACAGGAGGCGCATCCCAACAAAAACAAGCATTCTGGACCGGGAGTCAGTTTTCCAAACGGGTTTTCTCAGCGATTTAATGCACTTTTGTGTAATGCATTGGGTTTTTTTTTTAACCATGTTCTACATATCTACCAGGTTATTTGTACAAGTACGGAATAAACATAATCAACTATTGCACCTTTAATGGATTAATCCACACACACACACACACACACACACACACACACACACAATTTGTACAGGTCAGTTGTGCAGAAAGTAAGTTTGGATTTCAGGTTGCCATTACATCTGCTGTAAGCCTATCTGAACACACCACACAGTGTACATGGACAAGTAGAATATTAAATCCGCAACAAATGAGATATTTTGAAGAAAGTGTCAGTAGTAGGTGTCTTTAGTAGTGCAGTGTGCGGTTTGGGACACAGCCCATCAGTCACTCACCAGTCACATCAGGACAGTCAATAAACAGAAATTTACTTAATAATAACAATTATTATTATTGTTGTTGTTGTTGTTGTTTTTGTTACTCTAAAGTAGAAATAGATCAATCTCAGATAAGAAGAAGCTCAATCTTGACCTGAACCCTGAACATTACTGACCTCAGTGACGGAGTTGCTCTGGAGCCCGGCGGCTTTGCCGTACCACCAGCCCCTCGTACACGGCACCAGCTCCCTGTGCTCCCCCTCTGGCCAGGTCCCGGTCCAGGTCCAGTTCCAGTTCCTCGGGTACTTGTAGAGCTCACAGTGGCTCAGTCCGGAGCCGTTGAGCCACGGCACGGTGAAGCTGAGGTAGGTCTGGGAGGAGAAGTTGCTGAGGAGGAAGGCGGCGGGCAGCAGCTCGGGGTCCGCGCGGCAGTGGTACGACTCCGGCACGAGCGTCAGGAAAACATCACAGAAAAGGTTTAAAGCCACGGCGAAGTGCGGGAACCAGCTGAAAACCACAACCAGCCGGTTGTAGCGTCCGTATCCTCCAGTCTGGGGGTAAATTTTAGCTTCAAACTCCATCGTTTGAGAAGTGCGAGTGTGTGAGAGGGAAGCGCCGCGTCCCAAAGACTGCTCGCCCCTCGGCGCCGCGTATGGAGGAATCGACTCTTTTTGAACGACTCTTTTAAAGTGAATCAGTTTGACGAATCGATTCGCACGCGCAAAAGACTCAAAGGGTTCTATTATTTACTGTTTAGCTGAAGTCCTTCCTTTTGGTTAGGCTGTATATCTGAAAATAAGTGAATCCTAACCACAGCAAATGTTTCTCAAATTTCTCTATTACAGCTCATCTTTTCTGCTGCCTGTGTGTGAGGTAATCTATCTATTAATTATGTGTGTCAATGATACTACAGGTAAGTGAATCCCCAAAGAGTATCTCGGACTTAGTTTGGTGTGACTTTGAGACTGGGGGCTTAGTGGTTCACACGCTTGCCTCGCACCCCTGGAGTTGGGAGTTTGAATACCACCTGCGGGAATGGGCTGGGTTTGGGAGCTTGCATGATCTCCCCTTGCTTTGGGGGGTTCTCCGGGTACTCTGGTTACTCTGGTTTCTACCCCCAGTCCAAAGACTGGCATTTCCAAATTATCCGTAGTGTGTGTGTGTGCTCGATTGTGCCCCTGCCTTGTGCCCTGAGGCCCCTGGGATAGGCTCCAGGCTCCCCTGTAACCCTTTGTAGGATAAGTGGTACAGAGAATGGATGGATGGAAGTTCGAGACTGAGAATATAAATCCCCACACCACTGCATTGCTAGCAGACATTTTGTTCAGACGTTTTGTCAAAACCAAGAGAAAACTCGTAAAAAGTGAAACTCGGTGCATGTAAATAAAGTATCAGGTGTCTGTTTTCACTGTGTTGTTGCAGTTGACTTGCAGAGCACTGACAAGCACTATGTGGTTGCACTATACTGTGTTTACCTGGAGTAGCACAGTGTGGATGGGAATTCTCAAATTCTGAAATAATGGATAGTAAAAGATATTGTCGTATCGTGACCCCGCCACACTACCACGTCACCCCTCGTAACGGTGGAATGTCAATGTCCAACAATCCTAAGATGAGCTGGTTGTCTATATGGAGTATCCCATGTTCTCAGGTTTAAGAATTTGCTGCTGTTTAACAAAGAACAACATAATCATTGATATGGTGAAGGTTTTTGTTTTTGCTAGGAGACGTTTATGTAAAAGGTTAAAAAGCATGATGTGTAGTTCATTAAATAAATATAAAAATGTAATTGTAAATCGCTGTAATATAAATGGAATTATATTCAATTCAATTCCCTTTCACAGGTTTGTTCAAAAGAAGTAGTAAACTTGGAGGACAACCTTTGGTCAAAGCCACCAGACTGGAGTTCCAGTAAATAGCTAAATTTACCTATTAAAACCGTTACTTCTCAGTATCATCTTTAAGGTGTCCCCGCTCCCCTAGCTCAGTGTAATCTACCAGGGAGGGAAGGTAATCCGTTTGCTGTCCCTGCTAATGTTAGCTACAGCTGTAAACATTCGGCTTGTTGATGATATGGTAACTGCATTATCAGTTAGGACTGGGATAACTTTAGCATGCAATATCACTGTTTTCAGTGCAGTATAGTATCTTACAATCACATGACACTGCAGCCACAGTGCAGTTTGGAAAAACTGATAGAAAATAGTTTAAGCAGATTTATTAAGAGGATTTTAGATTTTAGAGGTGCAGCATGGTGGTGCAGCAGGTAGTATAGCTGCTGATCCCCCAAGGATCCCTGTTTCAATCCTGAGCTCAGGTCACTGGCTGTGTTGTGTTTCAGTGAATGTTCCATATACTGTAAAGGACATAGCACAGAGACCACGCCTCCTTCACTGAGCCTGACAGAGACCACGCCTCCTTCACTGAGCCTGACAGAGACCACGCCTCCTTCAGTAAGACTGACAAACACAGAGACCACGCCTCCTTCAGTGAGACTGACAAACACAGAGACCACGCCTCCTTCAGTGAGACTGACAAATGCAGAGACCGCGCCTCTTTCAGTGAGACTGACAAACACAGAGACCACGCCTCCTTCAGTGACAAACACAGAGACCACGCCTCCTTCAGTTAGACTGACAAACACAGAGACCACACCTCCTTCAGTGACAAACACAGAGACCACACCTCCTTCAGTGACAAACACAGAGACCGCACCTTCTTCAGTGAGACTGACAAACACAGAGACCACACCTCCTTCAGTGAGACTGACAAACACAGAGACCACACCTCCTTCAGTGAGACTGACAAACACAGAGACCACACCTTCTTCACTGAGACTGACAAACACAGAGACCAC
>CM074969.1:10949073-10975532 GCA_037577455.1 Pangasius macronema
TGACAAACACAGAGACCACGCCTCCTTCAGTTAGACTGACGTTTCAAAAAATGACAAATTTGAAATTTGAAACAAGGCTGAATTAACTATGTATCTCAGTATTTTAAAGTGGTCTTGAGGGCTGTTGAAACTTTGATATGAATCACTAAATGACTGATACGATTCACTGATTCACTGAGTGAATTATATGAGTCACTGAGTGACTGATGTGATTCAGTGAGTCACTGAGCGAGAAACATCACTGTGTTACCAGGTGTGATAAATATTACAGACACGTGTGTTTTCTGTTCAGTGTGCCATAGACAGTATTTTTAGTCAGCCTACTCAACCAAGAGAGGAGTGCACAAACTTTCAGCAGTGACTCAAGGCGCTTAATGTTTATTTTAACCAGACCCACAAGCTCACTTTTTCTTTTCCATACACAGACTTCTTATATTTTCACATGAAAGTAAATATTTTAATATATACAACTTTACAGCGTGTAAGCTGAAGTGTGTGTGTGCCAGGACCTTTAAAACATGGCACTACTTTATGGCTGACTTGAACAAACCTCATAAAACCTGTAGTTCTGTGCAAAAGTTTGCACACCTGTTGGACAAAATGAAGCTGACAAAGAAATGTATAAACCCACAAGACATTTAGTGTGTTGGGTTTTATACATGTTCCGAAAGTAATTTATTATTGTATGATAAAAATATTACTAGTGGAAAAGTTTGCATCCCCCCCTTCTGTATGAGTTATAACTTGTTGGCCCATCCTTTTCCATTGTACTATTGTAACTGCCTCCAACCTTCTTTGTATCCTCTGAGTTTTGATTTAAATTGCTGTGTTGTTGCAGCATACACACATTTCCTTTCAAATAAAAAAAAAGATACTGTAAAATAGATGTACATTTTCTTGTTTCCCTACCAACTACAAACAGCTGGGGATGTAAACTTTTGCACTGTATTGTAAATTGTTACTTATTTTATCTGTAAATATTATGATATTATAATTTAATCCACATTAAGGTTATTATTAGGGTTATTGAATACCTGGAAATAATAAGGTTCATGGCAGACCACGCTTTACTGTATAAGCTGGTGAATATCAAAGCGTTGAGTATTGTGGTCCAGTGGTGCCACCGCCTGGAAGCTTAAAGATTCACAAAACTTTGAAAGTCACTTTGATCTTCTCCTCTTGCCATCTTTGTTCAAAATCAAAGTCACCTGGGCCTGCTCAGCATTAACATACATGCCTCTGTACACCACTCGCAGTGCATTTGAAACGAAGCAGTCAAGATGAGACTGAAGTGTAGACTTTCAGCTTTAATTCAAGCGGTTTAACAGAAATACTGCATTAACCGTTTAGGAATTACAGCCTTTTTTTTTTTTTAAATGGAGTCCATCCATTTTCACAGGCTCAAAACTAAATGGACAAACTAACCTAATCATGAATATTAGGATATATATCATAGGATATATACCACGCTAGTGTCCATGAAGTGACGTGATGTGGAGTAAAGTGTAGTTAAAACGGAAGAACTGTAATGACGTTAAGTGCATCTAAAGGTTTTGTGTTGTACTGAAATAGATTCCTGTTAAATTCCTGTTAAGCAGCTAACCTTGGCTGCTGGTTGCTAATGAGTACCAGCACGGTAATGTTAGTGTGGTGTAACTAGCTACAACATAAAAACATTTTTATTTGTTTGACCAGTCAGAAAGCGTTTACCTGGGAATCCCTCACGCTTCACTTTTGGCCTAAGTTACATAAAATCTATATTTTTGGCATTCGGAGCTATTACTTGTTTAAACAATCAGTCTAACAGGACCTTTCAGTCACATGTTCCAATATTTTTGATCACTTGAAAAATGGGTGGGTTCAAACATAATGTGCCATGATGTAAATATCAGGAAATGAAAGCTGAAATTCTGATCTATCATCTCATACTCATCTTTTGATCTCACACCTAAATGACTTGTATAAGTGTAGAACAAAAACCCTAACCCTTGCTGTTCCAATACTTTCAGAAAGGACTATATTCAATTCAATTCAGTTTTATTTGTATAGCGCTTTTAATAATGGACATTGTCACAAAGCAGCTTTACAGAAATAAATGGATCCACAAAGAATGTATTGTAAATATTTGAATTTATCACTGTGAATTTATCCCTAATGAGCAAGCCAGTGGCACCAGTGGTGAGGAAAAACTCCCTGAGATGATATGAGGAAGAAACCTGGAGAGGAACCAGACTCAAAAGGGAACCCATCCTCATCGATACATATGGGGCCTCCACGGATTGGACTTGTTTGTCCAGCACATCCCACAGATGCTTGATCGGATTGAGATATGGGAAATTTGGAGGTCAAGTCAACACCTTGAACTCTTTGTTATGTTCCTCAAACCATTTCTGAACAACTTTTGCAGTATGGCAGTGTGGCAGGGTGCGTTATCCTGCTGAAAGAAGCCTCTGCCATTACGGGGTTGCAGACCAAGTACACAATATTTAGGTAGGTGGTATGTGTCAAAGTAACATGCACATGAACGCCAGGAAACAGGACCCAGGACCCTTCTGGTACCATCCATGCCATGATCAAAGTCACAGAGATCACATGTTTTTTCTTCATCCTGAGGTTTGATGTGAACATTAACTGAAGCGTTTGACCTTGCTATGCTAGCAAAGTGAGCTTTACTCACTATTAGAGGAGTATTTTTGGAGAGCTGTACACCCTAGTGAAATGGACATAAGCCTAATTCTGTTTGTAATCAGATATGCACTGTCAACATCATCAAAACAAAGAAGAGCACTTACACTCCGAGTGACTGTTTAAAAGACATCATATACAGATATTACCAATGTTAATGAACAGAAACCAGTGGAGTGAAGAAATGAGACGATGAGGCTCGTGTTTAATGCGGTGAGTGACTAACTCAGGTGATGAGAGAGATGATGAGGTGCATGACGCTGATAATCAAAGCAAGAACCTCTTGCCTGTTGTATACCTGTAATTCTTTAAAATACGTCAGCAATGTTTTTCCATCAGCAGATTAGATTATAAATGTACAGGTAGACATAGACATGATGATGTAGAGCTAGACAGAGCTTCTTCCAGTGGAAGTGGAATGAAATCTTTGTAAGCAGAATTCTCTTCTGTTAGAATAAAACAGGACACGTTAGTGCTTTCCTTCTGAGATACGTGCAAAATGAAACACTTCAGTAAGAAAGCCTGTATTTATCAGAACTATATATAGTAATCTGAGCATGTGAAGGGTTTTCACACACACACACACACACACACACACACACACACACACACACACACACACACACACACACACACACAGTATATATTCATTACATTAGTTTCACTCGTATATTCTGCTGCCATCTGCTGGACTTGAAAAGTAGCAAGAAATCACAGACAACGATCATATTTCAAAAATTTATTTACGAACATAATCTCTGAGGAACAACAGCAGTTCTCGCGCTCTCTGTACATGCAACTGTAGAAAATAACAATTTTGAATTTTTTACTCCATTAACATTTTTTTTTTTGTGGTTTTTTTTTTCATTTTTAGTTTCTCGCGTTTGAATTGCAGGATATCGACACAGCTAGAGGTGAAAGTACTGGGTCTCTGACAGCACTGACGATAGCATCGACAAACCCCTCCCTCCCATAGCTGCTCCAACAATATGTACACAATTCAACTAACATTGTACAAAAGGAAAAATAAAAAGAAAAGGAAAGAAGTGACTTTATTACATCACCTGCAGCGTCTCATTGCTGTTAGAACCCCACATTCTATGCAAGATCAGACTAGTACAAAGAGAAGGGTGCAAAAGGTCCTGGGAGATTATATACAGCTTTATGTACAACGTCTCGGTTCTTTACTCATTACAAGAGGAAAATTTACACAGCGGAGACCTCCAACTCAAACATACCACAGGTGTCGGAAAAAAGATAATAAATAGGTTATTTCTCACCATTTAAGAATAGCTCTACATGCTTTATGAATCATTTTCCAAGAAACATCTACTGTCAGATTTATGCATATTGAAAAAGGATTTAAAAAAAAAAAATTAAATAAAGGCTTGAAATTGTGACCTGTTAGCGTGTAAACGTGCGAGGTTAAAGATGATACCCGGGTGAACTCGAATCACAGAGGTAATTATGTGTTACAGAGGTCAGTGGGAGGAAGTGCTTCACTCGGAGAAAGGAAATTCAGTTTCTAGGATAACATTTTGCGAAAGCATTACGGAAAAAGGGGAGGATTCAACGAGGAGACAAGCTGATGGCCACGACACAGGACTGCTACATGAACCCACATCACAATTTCAAGCCTTCTGTTTGAACAGATTCAGAGAACGGCAGAAGGAATAAAAAGAGCAGGGCTTTAACAACTCAGAAGACAAAAACTGAAACACACACATGCACACAATGCGTCTGTAAACAATAGTGAGATTTGCAGGGACAGTAATGGGATACATTCTGCTTTTTAAACCATACTGATGAACATGTCACTGTTGAGAGGGGAAGAAAACACCACGTCTCTCTCTCACACACACACTCACACACACACACACACACACACACACACACTCTTCAAGCATTTTTGGTTCGATTTTTTTTTTTTTTTTTTTTTGCCAAATTAATGTCATGACAAAAGGTAATAAATGAGCAGTAAAACTCAAAGGTTTAAATGGAAACCTTTTCATACATGCTCTGTATTTCAAATCAACAATGAATGAATGTACAAAAACGGCTTCATGTGGAATTTTTTAACATACATACACACCATCACACATGGGGGAAAAAAAAAAAAAAAACCCAAACACAAGCCTGGATGATTGAGCAAACGTCACACAACCTCACGCTGAAGTACAGGCAGCTAATGAAGAATGATAAAATATCAAAAACATGGTTTTTAAAATCAGGATAAAAAAAAACAAAAACAAAACAACACAAAAAAACCAACACAATACCTAGTAATTATGAAAGTTCCATTATAAAACAGGACGATTTAAAACAAGGCTTTTGCACTAGTCCCCTCTGTCTATGCGGCTATTCAAATGCTGTGTGATTGTGCTTTGAAGATGAATTAAACTGCAAAAGAAAAAAAAAAAAAAAAGCTGTACGGGTAAAATCTGCAATGTGCACTACAGTGAGGGGCAAACGTGAGGGGCATTCACGAGGACAGTAACTATGGAAACAGTCCAAGAGCCCACAAAAAAATGGAGTGTAACCAATTTTTTTTTTATGCATGACCTTACATGTCCACTTCATCAAAATGCCTAACACTAAGGGCCCTTTCCAAATCTCTGGAGAAAAGAATCCTTCACAACCAAGTTGGAGAAAAGCTTTACCAATCACAAATGTATTCTGGTGCCATTCCTTTAGATTGCAGATTTAAAAAAAAATAAAGATTCAAAACAATAAGATGATCACTCGTGACCCTCGAACTACACGAAGAGCTACTCGTCACCACTTGCACAGGAAAGGAAAGAAATCTTTGCAGTTGTGTCAATGATGATACATGCTAGAAAGGAAGGGATGAGGTGGAGAGAGAACACTAATCATTATGGATCCTGTGTGTTACATGGAATATATTCAGCAGTGTATTGGATCGTTTAAAGGATGTTTCTATATTTGTGGAGAACCGGGTTATATTGGCTCGGCACGCTGCTGCTGATGTTCCTAGCTATAACGTGTGCGGCTTTAAATTAAAATCAGAAAATGTTAACTGTAAAAAGGCATTTTCTCGGTTTATATTTTTTTTTCTTTTCTTTTTTTTAAAGATACATACTTGTGTATTAAAGCAATGAATAATATACCTCTACTATTATTTAAATAATCCATAATCACTCTGCTACATCTGAGAACTATGCTTGTGGCCCTGACAGTTTCGTTCTGAGGGATTACGTATAGTCTGATGACGGCAGACACACACACTGACCGACCTTGGACAGAACCTTAAGGACCTGTACACACGAGTCCTTAAAATACTGACAATGTGTACACATTTTGGCCCGAGGGTAAGGGGTGGGGGAAGTGCTGCCCAAAAGTGAACTGTACATACAAAGATAATTTTATTCATTTATTTTTTACACTTAACTGTGTGATGTTACAGTACATAAGTTATTTACAACTGTGCAGTAATGGGTGGCAAAATAAATTATCTAGAAGGCAGCGAGAATACATTGGTTAACGAATATAAAAACTGTACATCATTTACGGAATACAATATTTTTTTTCTGTTTTTGTTGGTTTTTTTTTTTTCTCCATTAAACTAACATTGGCTCTGTAGTGTTTCAAGTCACGTCCTCAGAAAGGGAACAATGAAATGCCCGAGTAAAGAAAGACCAAAAAAAAAAAAAAAAAAAAAATCTCCACTAAAACATCATTTGTAAAAGTCTTTGCCTCTTGGTTTGCGACACTGCGTTTCTCGCGCTGTCCTCCGTCTCCTTCTCTTTCTGCAGATGTTTGCAGAGTGCTAGCACGACGGCCTGGCTTTTGCAGTGGACCATCAGAGGCTGTGTGAACCTGCTCTGCTCCTGCTTCCCCTTCGTCTGAGGACACCCTGGGTCTCACGATGTCTGAGGTGGGATGTCCTGGTGCTGAAGGAATTTCTCCCTCACGCTGGCACTGAGCCTCATCACACTGCCCTGCTCTGGGCGCTGTGGGCATCAGGGAGCCATACTCTCCTCTGCTATGGTCATGAGAGATCCGAGTCCAGCAGCATGCTGTCCCGCGGTAGCCGTGGATGTTTCAGCGTCCATCTTGCACCTTACGACCTTATATGTCTTTTGTTTTTTGTTTTTTCTTTAATATGTGGCTGCACCTCGAAGTGTTGGACCAGGTTGTTTCTGTTCAGCACACTCAAGGACACCGTTGGTGCCTTCTGTCCCTGATCCTAAAGGACGAAGGTGGAGGAGCCTGTCTCAGCCCTCCCCTTTTGTTGCAATTTTAAAGGGGATCAAAAATAAAGAAAAAATAAATTTTCACTTCCCCATTTATTTTCACCCAAATCAACTGGCAGGAGAGGGTGGGCTAGCTTTAAAGCAAAACAGTGTTGCCTCTTAAATTCCAAACAAAAGCATAAAAACTTTTAAGGATGAAAGTGCAAGTTGTTTTTTTCCCCCGGGAAAAAGACGCTCCCTTTTCTGATGGAAGGGGAGCATTTAGTTTTTTTTTTATTTCTTTTACCTTCTTCTATATAATATATACGTATATACTCTTCTCAAAGAAATCTTCTTTTCAAACCGGCTAGCCCTTACCGAACTTGCTGTCTGAGGTCTCTTTGAAAAATGAGGATTTTAGACCGCACTCCTTGCGTTTCCGTGTGTTCATGTCATGCAGGCAACAGTACAAAGTCGTCGTTGACGTCGACCATTGGCACGTAAAAGGAGGGAACCTCATTGACGCACAGAGATTTGTGTCCAGCAGGGTCCAGCTCCTGCACCTTGAGTTGCCACTCCATCCTCTGCACTGCGTTGAGTGCGGCGGCCTCATGCTGCTGCCGCATCAGTAAGCACGTCTGTGGGATCAGGACCGTGACGTTAATAGGAAATAACAACGCAAATGCTCTGGGATTAATGACCAGATCAACCAGAATCTAATCTGCCTCTAGAAATTGTATGCTAGTATAATCATCATGCTGTGTTACACTAGGAGCACTCAGTTACATTTTTGGTCAGGTTATAATGTTCTTTAAGTTTTGTATCAGTACATGTAGGACAAGAATTTCAACAAAGATGAACATCAGTAAGACACTCACCTTCATGCGGTCATATTTATCGTCCACGTCTTGAATCCAAGAGATAAACTGTCGGGCGTTAAAGCGATCTCGCACAGATTTGTTTTCATCTCCCTGTTAAAACACATCAGCATATCAACATTTATCAAATTATTCTACATACCTGGAACTGTTAGAATTGAGATGTAAGGCAGGTTCATGACAAGAGTAAATGTATTTCACCTGGCTCTCTGATGGCATATTGTAAACCTCTGAATCCAGAAGCATGGTGCAAGCGCTAAACGGGACAGCCTGGTTAGCAATGGTTCTGGCCGCTCTGCAGTGAACTCGCAGGACCTCTTGCTCACAGGAAACAATCAGCTTTTCCTATAGAAAAAAAAATAAATTTTAGAGAAGTGCATGAGGCCAGTCTAGACTCTCCGTCTCTGATCCTTGAGACGACTTTTGATTAAGGTGGCACGTACAATTTTCCAAAGTGACCAGAGCAACGTCAGATGAATGCGCGATGGAATGAGGATTTTGATTGTACTACACAATACTTGGTACAGTTGGCAAAAATGCACATTGCAGATACAGGGCTGTTCTATTACACAGAGGCTTTGATCACTTTAATCAAAAGGTTTTGTGCTGAGCGATCAAAGCATTAATTTTAACAGGACGACTTCTAAAGCAAGTTGAGGGATCCAGGGGATGGAAACAGGCAGTGTGTGTGGGTGATGGGAGTTGGTGCACTTACCCGCTCAATGCTGTGCTGCAGTCGCAGTTTCCCCCTTACTGCCTCCTGCTGTCTGAAGAGCTCCTTCAAGGGCTCAGACAAAGATGGAGGCGGTGCAATCTGCAGGGCAGAAATTTTTTGGTATTTTGGTATCAGTTTTGAAATGCTGGTTTCTTAATGGGACTATATGTTTGTTATAAAGTTGTGCGCAAACAAAAAAATGGTAGTGCTATTGCGTAAAATATTGTGCTTACCACCGGGATATGCAGTTTGCTCAGTGGTTTTCCATCTAGCAGGTAGGAGCCTGTGTATGTTACATATTCTGCATAGCACTGGGGGGCTTGTGGTGTTATGTAGCAAAGAATTTTCCGCTTCTCTTCAATCTTTTTGCGGATCTGCAGGTACTCAAAGTAAGGGTTGGAGCGGTCGCTGTGGTATGGCTCAATTTCATCCAGCTTGATGGCATTGACTATAACTGCTAATGTCTGCTGGATCATCTCCCGTGTTTGCTGCATTGCTGTGTTGACAAGCTGCACCTGTACTTGTTGCTGGCTTGATCTCTGGAACCTCTTTTTGCGAGGATGCTGTGTCTGGCCATCCTCCTCCTCAGCGCGGCCTTTAGTTTTGGTGACAAGAACAGGAGCTGAAGCCTGAGCAGTGATAGTGCTGATGGGCTCCTTCTCTTTCTCCTTCTCTCCAGAGGTAAGAGAGGATGGAGAAATAGTGGTGATGTTTGTGGTAACAGGAGAGGAGGTTGTGGAAGATGAGACACTCGTTGCAGTGCTCTGCTTACTCTGGTTGGCCAGCATCTGTGCTCGATTGCGAGTCATCCTTGGAGCTATCTCCTCAACCTTTTTGGGGGCCTCAGTTGTTGCAGGTGCAACTGGGAGCTTGACTGTTGCCTCCAAAGCTTCTGATATTTGGGTGGTGCCAGATGATGTGACAGTCAAGACTGGAGCAGGGGGGCAAGAGTTGCATGACGTATCCAAGACAACCACGGGATTAGATGCAATTTGTTCTGATTTTAAAGCTGGCAGTGGTTCCAAACATGGTGTTACTGCCGTCAGCATATCAGGGGCCATGTCTTTTTGTCTATATTCCTGGCCATTCTCTCCATCAACAACTGAATACATGTTGCCATCACCCTCATCCTGGTCATCAAACAGGTGTACATCTTCCTGGATTGTTCCTTTTATTGACGGACCATCTTGAATGTTGCGAGGTTCTGGTTCAAGCCCATGTTGGGGTCTGTAACTCTCCTCGTGGGCAGCTGGCTCCAAATCCTGAGCAGACTCACATGGAGGAACAGCTGTAGGTGAGCATGGGGGTTTGGTCAAACTGGGAAAGCCAACATCCAACACCCCTAGTTCTTTGCTTGTTTCCAAAGGTCTTATTTGGACAGGAGGAAGTTTGCTCTCTGTTGTCTCTGGGGCTGTAATTTCAGGCTCGTGCATCTCTTTTTCTGGGAAGGGAAGCTCTGGCAAAGAGAATGGACTCAAATCATCTAGTTCATCAACTGTGTTAGGAAAGGGGTCAGCCCAGTGAGACTCACAGCTTACTGGTGGGGCAAGACTGCTCTGAGGGTAACTGAGTGATTCGTCTCTGTTTTCTTGTGCCACACATGATGGCTCAACCTCCATTTGATTCTCCTCCACATGTGGTTTGATATCTGTGAAGAAGGTTTCTAGTCGAGTTGAGGAGGGTGGCATGAAGTTTGATTCTACAGGCTCTGCTTCAGGTCTCGGTGATGAAGAAATATCCTCTACATTGTCTTTCTGTACCTCATAATGACTTTCTGAAATGTGTGGGTATGACCTGGAATACGTAGAATAAGGGGGTGTCATGGATGAATGGACAGGTATTGCCGTAGGAATAGGTGGCAGTTCACAATCGGAGTGTGAGTATGGACTGCTGATCTTTGAAACTGCAGCCTCAACCTCTCCATAACTTTCATGTGGTGATTTCATAAGACCATCCGAGTTCCACCCTATAGACTGGTCACAAGAGTTTTCCATGATGTTATCTTGAGGATGAGTGGGTGTCAGTGGAAGGACTTCAGGCTCTCTACGATCTAGAGATACAGCCCAGTTCTTCATGACAGTCTCTTCTAATCCAAGAGAATACGTGGGATCTTCTGCAGACTGCATGGCCTGATCTGAAGCAATCTGAGTTTCAGCCGTTTCCTCTGAATTATCCTCCTCTTCATCCTCCTCTTCCTCCTCCTCTTCATTATCATCATCGTCATCCTCATCTTCATCCTGCTCCTCCACGAGAGGAGGTAAATATTCACTAACACTCACTGGATCAGACGGCAACAAACTGGGCTCACTTTGATGTGGTTCGGACAAGTCATCAATGTCCATCGGAGGCAAAGCCGCAGGGGCTGGTGTCAGAGGAGCAGCTATGTCCAGACACTGAGGGTCAGGTCTATGGACTGGAGTTGAGGGCTTCATTAGACAACTGTACATGCTCTCAGGAGGGAGTTCACTGGCATCATTCCCAGAATTGGCTGCAGAAGCTCTATCGGGTACAGGCTGTGTTGAATCAGGCCTTGGAGACAGCATGTTAATGTGAGGTGAGGGGTATGAAGACGAAAGACCATCAAGTCTCTCCATTGGTATTTTGTCTTCAGAAAGATGCGAGGCAGAAGACTCAAACTCTTGAGGTGTGTTTTGCTGCCTAAGAAACTTGTCAGCTTCTGCTTTGAACTCTTCTTCTAGAGGTCTTCTGACCTCAGAGGTGATTGATCGACTCTCGAGGGGTAACTGCATATTCTTCGCTGGTGTGATACAGGTTCCTTCTGGGAAACTATGGGATGAGTTCTGGGATGTGTATCTATCAAAGAACGTTGGGGAGCAGGCATTCATTGACATTGTCATTGCAGAAGAGTTCTGACAGTCCAGTCCATCAAATATGATTTCTTGGTAGTCTTCTGTACTGCAGGATGGTGTACGAGGAGTCTGCATGACTTCCTCATAGCTTGGACATGAAATCACGGATGCAGGAGTGGGGACCCCTGTTGGCCTGTTCTGGTCAGGTCGTGGAGAAGCAGGAAGATTTTCCTTCATCTGGTGGCCTGCTAGCCAGTCTTTTGAGTTCTGGCTGTCCAGTGGCTGTGACTTTCTATCAGGGGACATCATCTGGTATGGAAGGCTCATCTCTTTAGGTTTCTTGTCTTTCAAAGTAGAGTCTAATGTGCCGGACTTCTTAGATGAGAGATCACTACGGTTCTTTTTCAGATCCTCGTTGGACTTGATTTTCTCTTTAAGCTTTGGATCTCCTGATTTATGCCTTAATTTTTCCATTTGTTTCATCTTCTCCTTGTGTCTCTTATGGCGCTCTTCAATCTCCTGATCTTTTAAACTAAGCATTTTGCCAAAGCTTGTTAGTCTGAGATCACCATCAACCAGGAGCTTCTCACGTGGGCGAGTGTCTTTCCGAGTAGTGTCTTTTGACTGGCTGAGCTTGTCGTTGTCATTGAGTTTATCCTTTGTCTTGTTATAATCTGTTCTATCTTTGTCTGTGATGTCCCTATTTCTGTCCTTGTTTTTGCCATCAAATTTTGGACTATCTTCTTTAGACTTGTCTTTCAAATTTGTGACTTGAGGGCTTTCTTTCAGTCCGGATTTTTGCTCGTCTTTGGTGTGTCGGAAAGACCCAAAGCTATCTGAATATTTATGTTTCTCCTCTTTTACCTTTTCCTTATGCTTCTCTTTCTTCTTTTTGTCTTTAATCTTTTCGCTAGTAATGATACTATTTGTCTTATCCTTTTTGGACATTTCCTTTTCAAACTCCAGAGTTTTGTCCAAATCGTCCTCTCCATCACCCTTAGAGCCATATGGAAAAGTGTATGGATCAGCTTCCAGGGGCATGGGCTCTTTCTCAACAGGTAGGCTCTCTCTGCGGCCAAAGGACTCTCTAACCTCCTCCGACTTGTCCCTCTTATCAGCTTTCTCTTTCTTGCCTTTTTCCTTATCCTTGTCATGACTCTTTTTGGATGATGAGGAAGATGAATGCCTATGTCTCTCTTTCTCTCTGAATTTGTCCTGTGGATTGGAAATGGACAGTGACTCTCTTCGTTCCTCTGACATATCTGGCAAGGTGATATTCGAGGAGTCATAGAAGCTGCTTGAAACTGGCTCATGACCCCGGTCTGTGAAACTGTCTGATGAGATCTCGCTGTTCTTGTCATTGGAATCATCTTTGTAATCGTTCATGGCCTCCTCCTCTAGCTTCTCAAGCAACGATTTCTCATTCTCACCACTCCCCTTAGAAGGTTTTCTATCTTTCAGATGGTCTGGTTTATCTTTGTATTTGCTTTTGCTCTTTTCCTCAGCGAGCTCCCTCTTGTCTGTCGGCTTCTGTCGGATTTTCTTTTCCTGATTTGAATCCACAGATGCTCTGTCTTTGCGGTCCTTGTGTTTTACATCAGTTGAATCCTTGTCTTTCTTATCTTTGTGTTTTTCCATGGAGCCTTTTCTCTCTTTTCCTGCATCAAATGTCTTCTCTTTCTTTTTATCTTTATGCTCCTTTTCCTTCTTATTTTCTGTAGAGTGCTGTTTCCCCTCCCCAGAGTACTTCCTGTGTTTATCTGTCAGGATATCTATGTCATCTCTATCAGGTGTGGAATCTTTACGGTGAGAGTCCAATAGTCCAAAGGAATCGCTCAATTTTGCCACCCCTCCATTGTAATTGTCATTCTCATCTTCACTCTCATCTGTGAATATATCCTCAATTTTATACCAGGTCTTCTCCCTCACCTTTTCAGGCTTCTTTTCTTCCTTTTTAAATTCAAGAAAATCCTTTTCTCTTTCACCATGTTTGTCTTGGAATATTTTTTCTTTCTTGTCTTTACTCTGCTCGGATGACATCTTCCTCTCCTTATCCTTGCTGTGAGAATCTTTGTGTTTTTCTTTAGCCCCATCTTTCTTGTCTTTGGAGCTCCTTTCAATGTCTTTATCTTTCAAAGACCTGTCAACTGAGTTTTTCTCAGGTTTCTCCTGGTCCAAACTTCGATCTTTAGGCTTATCTTTGTGCTTTTCACCTTTTACCTTGTCTTTCTTCTCCATGCCATCCCCTTTCTTCTCCTTTTCTTTTCCAGAGTGGTTCCTCTCCCTGGGGTCGGACTTAGGAGTAGTTTCACTCTCTGATTTGAAGAAAGTCTCATTGCCATATTCATCTCTCAAGCATTCTGTTTTGGATTTGGAGTCTTTACGCTCCTTGGTAAACTCATAGGAATCTTTCCTGTCTCTGCTGCACTCAACGGACTCCTTTTCTTTTTTCTCTTTGATGACCCCATCAGCTGATTCCTTTCTTTTCTTCTCCTTCTCCGAGTGACTGGAGTTCAGCTTTTGTTTGTCAGTCCAGTCTTTTTTCTTTTCGTTTCCTTTGTCACTTCCTTTGTCAGAGGATTCCTTCTCCTTCTTCTTGGAAGTAACATCTTTCTCAAAGCGCTTGTCACCATGCTCCGACTTCTTGTCTTTAACTTTGCTGTCCTTCTTCCGGTCCCTGTTTTCGTCTTTCATTGTTTCCACAATGAGTTTTACAGAATTGTTTGGTTTGTAGTCTTTCATGGGGGCATCCCAACTATCATCTTCATAGAGAGAGCTGTCGGAGGAAAGGTCTGATGCCCATCGATCATGATCTGATGCACTCATCTTGGTATCCTCTGAAAAATGATTTTTAATATCATAGTCCTCATAATCTGGTTCTTCCTTGAGGGTCTTATCCTTCTTTGACTTTTCCTCTTTTACAGTTTTGTCTTTTTCCGACTTAAAATGCTTCTCCTCTCTCTGCTCGCTCTTTTTTTCTGCTTTGAGAGACTTGTCCTTGGACTTTTTCTTTTTATCCTCTTTATGGGATTTTTGTTTTTCCTCCTTTGGCTTTTCTTTGTCCTTCATGCCTTTGTCCTTTTCAGTTTTTAAAGATTTGTCCTTCTCATCTTTACTCGCTCTATCTTTGTTAGACTCTTTTGTTTTCTTGGACTTCTCTTCTTTAGATACTCTTTGAACTTCTTTCCCTGGCCAGTCTTTATCTTCAGTTTTAACTTTTGACAACCTGTCCTCTTTCTTAAAATGATCTTTTTCATGTTTGGAGAGTTTGACTTTACTTTCAGAAGGTGACTCTTGTCGTGAATCATCAAAGTCAAAGGAAATGCTCTTGACAAATTTTTCATTCATGTCTTGATTCAACACTAAAGTTGTAACCTTCTCCTTTTCTTTATTTTTGTGTTTATGTTTTACTTTGTGTTTTTTCAGTACCTTTCCATCTTTGTCTGTTTTAGAAACCGTGCCATCCGTATTTGAGTTCTTATAGAAGTCAGAGCTCTTTTTGTCTAGAACACTGGCATGTGTATTGTTTTTCTTCTTATCTTGCGCCTTCTTCTTCACCTGTTTTATAGACTCAACACTTGAGTCTGCAGAGGAATAGTCAGACTCGCTGGAGAGCCTCGTTCTGACCGAGTCGGAGAGCGAGCTGACATCAGACCAAGCTGGGGAGGACACAGTCTTCCAACCATCTGTCCTCCACTGTTTCGGATGCTGCTCTGCCAAAGATTGTGTAAGCTTCTGAGAGCCCAAACTCCCATGAGAGGAGGAGGAAGAAGACACAGACAGTGAGCTGAATACACTCGAATCTTTAAGGCTCAAAGTTGAAGAATCCTTCACACAGTTCGAAACTGGCATTGAGCCCTTTTCATCCTCACTCTCCATATCGCCTGTCTCCGAGTCTGAGGTGCAGAACTTGTCGTTCACTTTGCCAAAACGCACCTCCTTACTGACATTGTTTTTTGTCTCCTTCTTCCTCTTCTTCTTGACTTTGCTTTTGTCTTTCTGCTGCTTGGAGCACAGTGTGTTAGAGTCTCTACTCTTGGTGTTGCTCTGAGCAGCAGATTGCCTTGGCGTGGGTGTCGGTGTGAAACACAACGTCCGGTCATCCTCATCTGAGCTGTTGCTATCTGACAGTATCCGACGCACAGACTTCTTTGGTGTGAGTGAGTTTGTTTTGGAATAGGTTTTAACCTCCATCTTAGGTATGGAGATGAAGTTGTTGGCCTTGCTGACAGGATCCTTGCGGAAATCCTTTTTGAGCAAATGCTTGTCGTCCACAGGTGGGACGCGCTCCTCCTCGTCATCCTCATCAAACTCGTATTCATCCTTGACCGGTGTGGTGGTGGATTTGGGTGGGTCGAGGGGCTTCCCTTTCAGCTTTAAGCCCTTCTCGAACTCTGAATCTGTGTTATTGCCATCAACAGAGCTAGATGGGGCAAACGATGGAGCATCCTCCTCCTCTGAAGATTCTGCTGGCACAAATAAAATACTAATTATCGGAGAGAACTTGCTTAAAATTTGTATTTGGCTTTTTAAAACAAATTACATATAGCACATACCTGATGAGCTCTCGCTAGAGGTGTAAGTGCCTTTTCTAAGCAACAAATTAAGCATGGTTGGAGAGTTTGCAACCTTCAGCGGTGTTTCCCCCCTTCTGTTGCTTTGACAAGGATCACCTCCATACCGCAAAAGTAACTTCACCACCTGGAAAACACAAATAACCATAAGAATTTTCAAAAAAGAAGCCTGAGTCAGTCAGTGGCTGGGTTAAACACAGAATTGGCTCACTTACTGAAAATTCCCTGAAAAAAAGTGCCATAAAACCAAAAGACCATGAAACACTGGCTTGATGTCATTCTTTTAAAAAGGCTTACTTTGAAGTGGCCATTGTTTGACGCATCATGTAGAGGCGTATCGTCGTCCAGGCCCTTGGTATTGACCTCGGCCCCGGCTGCCAGCAGCTGCTTGGCCACTTCGTAATACCCTCTGTTGCACGCTTCATGCAGTGCGGTCCAGCCTGGAAGGCACAACGTCATGCATTTATTAGTTGTCTTCTTAAACGTGACATATAAAGCAAGCATGATACATTTAAGTATCCCTTATTTGTAGTACATATAACAGCAGAATAAAAATATATAAACAGCAGACATGTGATATGCAATTTTTGCACTAATATGGTTCTCAGGCTGAAATTCTGAGGGTGCAGCAATGAACGCACTCCTCACCTGCAAAGTCTTTTACATTCACATCAGCTCCCTCGCTGATGAGCTCCTTGATGCGGCGCACCTCGCCGCGGATGGCTGCCCGGTGCAGCCGTGTTTCACCCCTCTCATTCCGCTTATTCACTTTGTCTTTGGTTTTTGAGGCAGAGTTTGGTGTTCCCTTCTGACCCACATTTGACTGTGACTGATGCTTTGGTGTTGTGTCTGAAAACAAAACTGTATCCGTTAGGCACATGACACACACGGTGCAATAGGTGACAATGTAACTCACTGCATGCTGAAAAGGACATGAACATGACCCAGAGCTGCCTCCGGATGGCAGTCTTGTACAGCAAATGCACAGCTGAAACAGTGGCCTCTTGTTTTCTAGGCTCATTTATTCTCTATTACAAGATAAAGGAAATGGTTTGTTACAGTTTCTCTTGGAAGGTATCCTCCAAAATGTTATTTAAAATTCTATCTGTGTTTAATACACTAGATGTGATGCACTAGAGGCAGAAAACTGCCTGCATTTAAGTGGTTGATGTAGGAACTTATTAAGAACCAGCGCTATTAGCAGACAGCGCTTTAACTTTTTTCTTTAGTCAGCAGAAAAAATACTTTAGTGCGTTTGTAATACTCACAGCACGGAATGTGTTTTTTTTCCCTTCCTAAAAATGAAATACGTGCAACCACTTGAAGAGGAAGACGTAATTCTGAGTAAGAGACAAACATTCTTGAAAAACTGCATGGTTTGGTGCAGCATTCAGATTGCACTAATAAACTTAAGACTACTCTGTGATGTTCAATATAAAAAAAGAAAAATTCAGTTCCCTATTTCTCCAATATCAGAGAATGGAACAAAAGTAGAGGGAGGGAAAATAATGATATGGTAAAAACAGGCTAGGCAGTGTAAGGAAAAATAATAAATCTGAGCTGAAGGCTAAAGAAATGTTTAGAAGAGATGTACAAACACTTCCATGGTCATAGAAAGCAGTGGATTAAGATTGTGATCTATTTCGCTGTAGTAATGGGAAGTGATGAGGGTTATCTTGTTAAATGGAGGTGTAATTAAGTACTGCGGTGTGCGCTTTAACGAAGCATGGCATGAGAGCGTGCAGCGGGGACAGCGAGAGCTTGTGGGGGCTTGCGGGACGTGGCGCTCATGACAAGCACGCACCTGGACTGTTTACTGACTCCTCCGCTGTCATCTGCATAAGAAGAGCCACCTGCTGCCGCTCCGACAGAGGGTACCCAGCCCGGATTCCTGGCATGCCCATCCCGAACGGCAAGCTTGGCTTCCTGGTGTTGGTGGGCTCCTTTTTAATGCGCTTCCGCTCCGGACCTTGCTTCTCTGTGTAGGAGGGGGAGAAAATGGCCAAGTTAGACCCAGTGAACTGCCTCAATGACTGATTATGAGAAGGATTAGGAGCATTCGAACCAATCTGGAGTGTTTAGACCAATGTTTTTCAATCTCAGTCTTTAATTCTCTGTACTTGTTCATGTTTGTTTGTGTTTTACCCTTCGGATTTTTCCTCCTCAGTCTGTGTACTGATTCTTGAAACACAGTATTAGCACACATACAGTACTTTCTTTTTTTTTTCCCCCTAGTTTCCTAATTTTTATTATTATTTTTTTTTTAAATTACACAAGTAACTCATTCACATTGGCTCCATGCGTTTGTGCATTTTTTTGTGCTTCTGAAAGTCCTAGGCCAATAAATGAGTTATGATTTCTTATCTTCATCAAACGTCACTCAGATGAGTGCAAAGCCACAAGTGCAGTTGATTCGACTCCCCTATTAATAGACATTTCAAAATGACCTGAATGAGTAAAAACCTTCACAGCTACTTCTGAAAGTGAAGTGAAACCCTGCACTCCCAGGCGAATTCCCTGTCTGCCCTGAGAGTCTGAGAGCCTGCAGCAGCAGAGCAGGATTACCCAGAATCCCCATGGGGAGGGAGGAGCACTTAGTGTGTGTCTGTGTGCCAGTGTCTTTCTTTAAGGGTGTGACTTGGCAGCCTGACAGCAATTACAAAATGGCTGGTGTTGCTTTCAGCGTGGCTAAGGCAAGGTCACAGCTCGGATGAGGAGCCGGACAAAAGCAGCTGCACTTCAAAAGACACGCCTGTCAATTATACTTCAGCATCTGGGATGTAAACAGATCNAGACAGAGACACACACACACACCTGAACTGCAAATAAAAACAAATGAGCTACACCAGGTTTCACCGGTCATCTAATCTATGAAAGATCTACAAGTGTGCATGCTGTTGCTTTTAACACACTGATTTGCTCAAGGCCACAAATATAATTTATACACAGAGGAAGCAAGGCAGCAGAAAAACTTCCTGTCACACAACTCTTTCCAGGGATTACTTTCCACAGTCAGATCTGATGAACTCTCGCCAACATCTGCGAACGATTACGCTTAATGTACCCCCACCCATATGCATTCTCTCACACACATCTGCCTCTTAGACACATTCCTCCGATTCAAACTCAAACTGCAGGAGCCGCAGAAGCAGTCTAAACACGTTTTTCCACGGTGGGAAGAAAAGACAAGCTAAAATGGCAGAGTTAGCGGCTGCAGCCTTCACGGCGAGCAGGATTAGAGAGGCCTATAGGACTGCGAGCAGAGTGCATTCACCACCATGGCTGCCTGGAGTCCACGACTCGGCTCATTAAATGTTAACAGAACTGGCAGGGTTTACCATAAGTCAATCTGTCATGCTTTCACATTGACAAGATTAAAGATAAGCACGTGAAACCTCAATATTGTCCAATTCTTGCCTGTTAAATTGTAAGAGCAAATGACAGAGAAAAATGTCTGACACGCATATACAGTATTTCTTTCTGGAAGCACTGCAGAGTAGAAAGCAATGATTCTACCCAATGCCATATACTAATAACAGAACTGCTCCGTCTAATCAAATAAACAGTAGCTGGCAAAAACCATACAAGTCCCCACGGGAGCCGTTTTTAAACAGGAGTCGTAAACTACTCCAGTACAGAAGCTTTAAATAACCATTATTAGGCTGGAGAAAAAGGCTGAGACATGGCTCGTCTGATGGACGCACACGAGCCTGAGACTAAACTAAAGGTTAAAATAGCCTCGGTGAAGCAGCTGCAGTCAGCACTCGTGGCTCATCGGGGAGGCCTGAACTTGCTACATGGAAGTGATAAAAACCTTTCTCCCCTTTTCGTGTCATGATGCACACACTAAGCACGAGATCAGAGGTGGATAAACTTGAAATATGAGGTGAGAACACAGACAATGGCTTATGCAACAATGTGTGAATGAGAATGCGTGGGCTGCTTGTCCATAATCTTATCGGTGTTCAAAACTGCAATGGCGGAAAGGAGTGAAACTCGTTTCTCTCAAGCTAGTCTACGCAGCAAAGCTGCTGGACCGGTAATGTCTGAGGACTGACAAAACAACAACAAGTGCGCTTTGGTAAGGTGTGGGGGTGACGTGCTGCTCGGTTACATTATGAGCCATTGTGGAAAAACACTGAAGCCCTATTTGAACTGGATTAGCTTTACGTGTGAGGTGGGGTAGTTACTACTGGAGGTGTTCTGGGATTTTAGTGAGCAACTCTACTGCATTCTCAGTCACTTGCTGTAATCTTGCACAAGTGCAGAAATCCAGGTGTCAGATAAAGGCATTGTGGGTTTGAGCCCTAATGCGAAAAACCTTAAGATATACAAGCTTTGGTGTATTAGTGACAGCCCGTGTGACTGAGACGAGGCCTTGCTGTGGTGAGAAGGTGCTCTGTTTATCCATAGATCTGTTAAATTACTAAATGTGTACTGTTTTTTCCACATATATTTCTAGGTATTGACACTAATTTTCACCTCACATTTGGAGTAAGTGTGTCTTCTGTGGGTTTTTTTTTAGCCTCTGTACTGATCCAAATGAAAGCATAAAATGGTGGGTGCTGTTGGTCTGTGTTTCTGAAGGCTGCAGAGAATCTGGGTCACTGGAGAGGGTGGGGACTTGCCGCTGAGGGGACTTCCCACTGCCAGCGACATGAAGCACAACTCTGTTACTGTGCTACAGTGTTCGCATGCAGTTACGACCTGAGCACGCAAAACACATGCTGGCCAATAGGATCCTGTCTCGGATCTATACAGAGGAGTGTGAGAGTTCAGGAGATTTCTTTTCCTCAGAGTATAATTCTGAAAGTAACGTCTGACTGTGCAGCAAAAGGGTTATATAACTCGGCCTCTCTGGGCTGCTAATTCACCAGGAGAGCGTGTTATGGAAAACACATGATGAAAAAAAGGGAAAAAGGAAGTGAAAGAGACAAATGAGATGATATGGAATAAGCAAGATAGAGGCAGAGATACACACACACACACACACACTGAGAAGAGGGGAGAGAGAGAGAGAGAGAGAGAGAGAGAGAGAGAGAGAGAGAGAGAGAGAGAGAAAGAGGCTCCTCTTGAGCTGCCCAGAGAAAACAGGAAATGAAGGCAGAAGAGACAGGAAGTGCCCACAGGATGTTGTGTCATGGCTTTGTGCTACAGATGAAAGAATGCTGTGACAGAATGGAACAAAAGTGGAGGGAGGAAAAATAATGATATGGTTAAAAAAAAAAAAAAAAAAAGATGCTCTGTGATTTGTCAGCCGTGAAGAGGGGGAAACTCATGAGCAGACCACACTGGGGCCTTTATTTTCTGGGAGGGGCATCGTGCAAACACAACAGGCTTATATTATCTGCAAGCGTCTCACACACACACACACCAGAGACGTCCATCGAGTACTCTATAATCTCCTGGACATGCAGGACTGCTCAACCTGGCTCTATTCTGATATCCAGTTCTTGGGGGAGAGTGCAGTGCTAGGTATAAAACAAAACAAAAAACTGGAGCTAGCAGGCACACACTGTACCAGCAGCTACATCTGGTAAGCATCCAAGCTTGAAACCAATCGGTTGTGTGTGTGTGTGTGTGTGTGTGTGTGTGCCCCAGCGTTTCTGCCTGGCAGCGTTGGTGTGCACGGCAGTGGAGTGGTGAATATTAGTGGCTCTGATAAGCCCACCCACTCATTCCAGCCTGAGTGAGAACATGCACTCCCTACATCTCCCAAACGCTGTGCGCCTTCACAGTGCAGCCCTGAATCATTTACTGCGCTGCTGCAGGAAGTTCGGTTTTATTCTTTTCGAACGGCACACTAGGAGAAAACGCAGCAAAAGCGCTGGATTCAATCTCATACATTATAAAACAGCAAAGTATGTGACATGGGACCGGCACGATCCAAGCACACAGCCTTTCAGGAAGGGGAGGAGAGAAACGAAGAGAGAGAGCAGGGGAGAGAGGGGAAAGAAATATTCCACAGGCCCCTTATAGAAGAGCTGCCTGCAGAAAGCACTGAAGCAGAGAACAGCACAGAGAGAGAGCGAGAGAGAGAGAGAGAGAGGGAGAGAGAGAGAGAGAGAGAGAGAGAGAGAGAGAACACTGCTGCAAAAATACCAGCTAGATGAATTATGCATCTCAAATGGAGTCTTCCAGAAAATGAAAGCGAGCAGAGCAGAGCAGAGCCGAGCCGAGCCAGCACAAGGCCAGCGGTGCTCTCTACCTTCACTCACAGACTTTTATCCAGCAGCCTTTTGGGGACGAGGTGCAGCTTATCTTTTGTGATTTTGCTGCTTCAGGTAGTTCATTCGCCTGTCCTACACAAGCCTGGTTTCATAAGAATTACAACGGTTGCATAAGAAGAAATGCCATATTTGTCTGCCTGCACTGAGCAAATGACACTGAGCGTGAAGTAAGAACTCATTTCACAGTCTGGTGTAGGTGCTCATGCACACACACACACACGCACACACACACTCACACACACACTCCAACACGCCTGTATTATGCACTAAGTGAATAAATGAACAATGGCTCTTGGATTGTTCCTTGACGGCTGAAGGGTGCGGTGCTGATCACAACAGCTCATTACATAATAAAAGCACAGAGTCTCTGCTCTCACTGGCCTCAATAGTGCACTGCAGCTAATGGCTTCCTTGCAGCTTCAAATGGCTTTCCAAGCACATCTATTGTCTGTTTTATCTGGTACTCTCTCTCATAATTAAGCTCAATGAAAACGTTCCTATGTCTATGATCTATGTGGAGTAATTCAGCAGTGTGTGTGTGTGTGCTTGGTGTGAATATAGCACAAAGGTAACTGGCTTGAACTGGCGCATATCCCACTGCAAGAGGAAGCAAAATAAGGTAAACAAAACCACACACACACACACACACACACACACACACACACACACACACACACACAAATTTCATGACTCAAAGCATTAAACAGAGCGGAGAATAGGAATGGAGCCAAGTATTACAAAAAAATATCCACAGGGGACTGACAATGACTTGGCATAAAAATCCGGCCCCAAGCAGAAGGCCTGGTCTGAGCTGTTCGTTTTTACCAAACGAAAACTGTTACACACCAAACGAAGCCTGCAAGGAGAACTCACAGGGTTACCTGTGAAGCCCGGCTTCTAATAACAGCATGGCGACAAAGAGAAACAACTTAAAAGCGGGCCGATGGCTTGGAAATTGTTGTGAATCAGTGGCTGACGCGCGCTGACGGGTGAAAATATGGCCGTGCATAATACAGCAAAATAGCATAATCTAAGCGGAGGAAAGGAGGGAGAGACATGCAGCAGGCTGGTGGGAAGGTGAAGGCCCCCACCCCTGGAGTTAGCATCACAATAGGCACTATAGGCATTGTCTGAACGGGGCGAGAAAAAGGGAAAGATTTCACGCCTAACGGCTCAGAAAGGGGGGAGTAAATGCCCAGGAACTGTTACAGAGCGTCTGAGCTCAGTCTGAAAGAGCAATATGGCTCAAAATAGATACAACCACATTATCCCCACACACACACACTTCATACACTGCTACTATTATATATTATTCATGACTAGAACAATAATTCTACCGATATATCAGTGCAAGTTTAAGAAACAAAACACGCATCAAGGAACCTCGGGCACAGACTGCTCACAGCAACCCATCTGACAGAACTCACACACAGGATCACCTAAGTGATTTAACCTAAACCCATTTCATTAAGAAGGCTGTTTGAACTACTCATTACCAAATAATTACACCATCCTCCAAGCTGAGCTCACTAAACACAAGAGGAGGCTCTTTTTATTAAAGAAAGCACAGTTGGACGACTTACCAAAACCCTCCTCAGCCCACTGGGTCCAATAAATCCCTGTGTGCTGCCGCCATGTTTGTGTTCTCGAGCTTCCTGACAGTCCACAACAGTGCACTTCAGTACAGACAAAACAACTCCATGCAGCCCTTTCCAAAACTCCTCCTTTCCTCCCGTTACCCACAACCCCCAGCTCGAAATCCTGGCCCTGCCTACTCACCTGAGTCTGAGTCTTTCTGGTCTCCATTGGCTCCAACGGTGAAGGGAAGCTTCCTCTTAGGAGCCTTCTCTTTCATGTCTTTGACGCCATCGCTGCGGTCCAATTTAGGAGTCTTGTTTGACGAGCCTTTATCTTTATCCTGAGACGGAAATATCAGAAAAAGATTTCGGTTAATATAAAACATGTCGAGTCAGTCAGCAGGGCTTTGAAATGTACATATAAACAAGCGGATCCTATGTGAAAAAAATTAAAATCATTATTTTATTTGGCAACAAGCAGCCATCATAAAAACAACATTACCAACTTTATCGGCTCAAACAGCTGTGCCCGACTTTACGTCTCGGTTTTTACTAACCACACAGTTTATTTGATGATAAGTCTACAAGAGACTAATAAATTCACACGGAAAAATGAGTCACTGTAATGACCAAGGCACTGAGTATTACGCTACCCATTATCAGCTACCCATTAGCTAGCCTAACGGCTAATGCATGCAGATACAGGAAATCAACACCGATAATAATATTTCGGTTGCTCCTCCAGGTAAAGAACCCAAAACTTAACTCAACTGCTAGTCAAACACTTTGGGATTAGTGCTGACTGAATCAAAGTTTTAATACTAAAACCATCAAGACCAACATTTAGCCAGCAAGAGCTAATCAGCGTTTTACACAAACATCCCACTACTGGTTCCTACAAGCTTTTAGTCATTGTTATAAAGGTCACCATTTGTGTGAGAAGCACAGCTTCAACAGCTACAGTGTGAAGCTCCATGTTCTACTCAGACGCAGTCTAACCAGTTCCTTTACTCGAACGTGTCCTGCTACGTTTTATGCAAGCTCTGAAGCAAACAGTATCGTTAATATCTACTACGCAGTGCGAGAACTGCAAACCCTTTCATGTGTCAAAGTGCTAAAGGCTAACTAGGGTAACTCCACAACTTCTAACAGTTATGATATTACGATATGACTAGTAATGTATCCAAATGTGAAATCTTGGCTGGAAACCAAAAAGCAAGCGCATATTTTATTTTAGTTTTGTTTTAAAAAGATCATTTTTCTTGCAGTTTTCTTATGCTTTTGAGTACAACTTGTTTGAGGTAATATATCTGGTCAGGTGTATATTAAATATTAATCCTGCTCTGCAAAAATATAAACACGGACCTTAATGATTAGACATTCCTCCAAAATGTTTAATGCATGTGCCTGGAAATGTGTGTGAAACGGACGTGTGCAATGCGAACTGGGTAAAAGTGTGTTAAACACTCGCCTGTACACCAGTTCAAGGTTGCCAGATTGACTGAAGCGTTTCACAGTTTTAAACCTGTCTGAAATGTCTAACGCAGGGTCATTTCATCAGCCTGAGGGGATCATAAATAGCCCAAATCTCACTGCAGTATTAGACTTTCATACGCTTTATTTAATCTAAGAATCTTTTAAAAATGCCCAGCAAAAGCTGTACTGGATGTCAGATCGATACCCGCAGCAGCACACTCTCGGGTGTCGCTTAACCTTCAAACTTTGTGAAAGTGACACACTCTTCTGCGTGTTAGCATTGGCCAGGTTAAAAAGAAACGTGGCCCGGTGCAGTTGTGATGTGTCGTGTGCACGGTGCTGCTTCTGGACTGGCCTGTAAACCCGACGGAGTTGATCTGAGTGCTTTTAGATTAAGGCGCTGATGCTGTTGGGCTGAACGTTATTTGGAAACGGATTATACCTTCCGTCACCCAGGTTTCATATCTGCTACCGTCTGCCCCCACTCGCTTGACAGTAAAAACCACTAGCTCCGAGACGAGAGAGATGTTTCACACGCCACAACAGTGCTGCTCTCTCTAAATAAAGACAAGAGACGATGCTTTTCTTTTTCACATTTTCTCACACGTCCTCTGGATGTAGGGCATCATTAGTACCGGAACAGCGATTTCAGTATTCGCCTCCAATCGTTTCGTGAGTGTTCAAATTCCTGTGGTATGAGTGCACACACACACACACACACATGCACACACGCACACCTTTTTAGGAACACCTGCACATTCATGCAGTTATCTACTCGGCCAATCACAGGTCAAGAGCTTCAGGTAATGTTGACATTAAACATCAGACAGGGGAAACTATAACCATGGAGTGGACAGCTGAAGACTGGAAAAAGGTCAGCTGATTTTTTTTCTTCTAATTTTCATCTGTCCAGTTTGGGTGAGTCTGTGCCCATGATGGCCTCAGATTCCTGTTCTTGGTTGACTGGAGAGGAACCCAGTGTGGTCTTCTACTGCTGTAGCCCATCCACCTCAAGGTTCGATGTTTAGTGCATACTGAGATGCTTTTCTGCTCACCATGGTTGTAAAGAGTGATTATATGTGTTACTATATCCTTCCAGGTAGCTCGAACCAATCTGGCCATTTTCCTCTGACCTCTCTCATCAACAAGGCGTTTCCACCCACAGAACTATGGCTCATGCAATCACTCAACCATATCGTTGTTGATATATGATAATGTGTGGGTGTTTAATACAAAATGTGCTGGTTTTTTTTGGAAAATTGTGTGTTTTACTGTAGCTTTTTTTCTCACAGTTGTTCCAGTAACCCACGCAATGTGGCAG